>JAYMFT010153749.1:0-26597 GCA_038088735.1 Panulirus argus
TCTACACACAGACACACTTGTATATATATATATATATATATATATATATATATATATATATATATATATATGAGAAAGGCAAAGTCCCAAGAGAGTGGAAAAGGGGCAAACCTCATACATATCTATGAAAGAGGAGACTGGGAAGAGGCGCCTGGGAAGAGGCGCCTGGTGTATAGACCAGTTTGGACTGTAAGGTTCTGGAAAAGATAATCAGGAAGGAAATGGATGAATTTCTACAGACGATAAATTACCCGAGAGATAACACGGTTTTATGGAGGAAACGACAAACACAATGAACATATTAGATTTCTAGGAGAGAATTATATCTAATCTTAGACAAAAGGGGAGGCTTTTAGAATGAAGTGTAAAATGTGGGGAGAAAATAATATAGAGAATAGAATAGGTATCGAGAGAAGTGGACAAAAGTAGAGAGAGAGAGAGAGAGAGAGAGAGAGAGAGAGAGAGAATTTCCATTAGTTAATTATGTACTCTCATTAAACCTCTCATCTCACTGCTGATGGAGTTGGCCATTGCTCTCGTCTATTGCCACCAGGTCTTATGACTTCCTGCTGGTGGCAATGTCGACAGCTCCCAGCTCGGAAAATGAAGAGAGGTTTTGTGAGGAGCACAAGGCTCCGCTTGTATAAGCTTAACCTCCCCATGTCGGAGCTCCTCACCCTAAAGCTATTGCTTATACTCACAATCTCCGTGAGATGGTGATGGTGTCTGCCTGCCCCCAAAGGCGATGGACTGACAGGATAGGTGGTGAGGTGACGGATTGACGGGATGGTGAGAGTGAGGTTGGTGATGGATTGAAAGTTGTTTGATGGTGAATGAGTTGGTGACCTTAGAGTCTGTGATCGAGGAACGGGTTGAAAGGGGATAGATGTTGGGACCGTGGGTAGAAGGAATTGATGAGACCATCACTTGAGAAAGTAGATGTTGGACTGATGGTTTGAAGGGATAGATAGATAACGGAATTGGAGGTAGATGAAGTAGATGAACTAGTGGTAGAGGTAGATGATGGGACGGTTGCTTGAACACGTATCGTTTCCCGATACGGTACGTGGGCTTGAAGTGGTAGACCACGAGTACATGGGAGGTACGTGGAGGTACATGGTGCTACTGTTCTCCCTCCAGTATTACAACTTTTCGTCCTTAGTTCACACACACACACACACACACACACACACACACACACACACACACACGTGATTTCCTAGGATCTGTAAGTCAGCTTGAGATTGGAGGACTCTCATTTCGAACAAGGATTATTTACCCTCAAAGTCCTTTGAAACACTTTCCACACGACGCCAGCTACCAGCTCCAAGGGTTTCTGTTCCCCTGCTACTGACTGTGGCGCTCTATCTTCCTTATACGGGAGGTCTTTGTCTTGCCTCCTGCCTGCCTCGCGTTCTCAGGTCTATAGTCCGAACACCACCCCACAGAACCGTTTCCGTGCCTCCCTCCGAGTGCCTAACCTAGAGATATGTCTTCTGTTGAAGACGTCCAGCCGAGTTGCGAGCTTAATCCATCCAGTGGCCGGCTTGGGAGGAGGAGGGAGGAGGAGGAGGAGGAGTACAGTACCAGAGACCTTTGGAAGTTTAGCTCCTCACACACTGGCCATTGTAGCCGCCTTAATCTGCACCCAGTCATACGAGCACGAAGAGAACTCACTTAGGTTGCAGACCTTGGGTTTCCCTGGCTCTAGATCCAGGGGTTTCCAGGCTCCAGATCCGAGGTTATCAGGGTCCAGACCCTAGGATTTTCCTGGCTCCAGACCCTGGGGCTCCCTGGCTTAAGACCCTGGGGTTCCTTGGCTCGAGACCCTGGGGTTCGCCAGCTGTAGACCCCATGGGTCTTCAGACTCGAACCTCCGATAAATATTCTTCTCGAGATCCTCAATGCACCACTGCCCATCGACTTGGTGCAGACTGAGTGCTTGGGAGTCCGTCAGTGGGTCATCTCCAAACTCGAACATTCCTTTATGAACTTAGCTCTCCTATAGAACAAGCACTGGATAATGACCCACTGCATATTCACACCCACACCACAGCATAATCACACCCACACCACTGCATAATCACATCCACACCACTGCATAATCACACCCACACCACGGCATAATCACACCCACACCACGGCATAATCACACCCACACCACCGCATAATCACACCCACACCACTGCATAATCACACCCACACCACTGCATAATCACACCCACACCACTGCATAATCACATCCACACCACTGCATAATCACACCAACACCACTGCATAAGAACGCCCACACCACTGCGTGAACAACAACCAATCGTCATTACAACCGAGTATAATAACCTACGATTCCCGAAGCTATGCATGACCTAGTTCTGAATCGACGGGGATCATACGATAAGCTGATGATGGCGTGGCAATCTGGTGGGAGCGCCAGTTAACGCTTCATTTGTTACGAGCGAAATTAATTAGTTGTATCGGATCCACTTTGCCAGACTCGTGTTGGTTTTGTTTTTTCCGATTGGATTGCTACCGATCTGGCGCGCCTCTCTGCTTAATCGCACTCCAAGGCGTAATGTTTAAATCTAAGGCTCGTTCTGGCCAAAGGGTTCCAGTATATAGACACACAGTAGGGAGAAAACCAACTTCCAGCCAGAGAAATGATAATATGAAGCTGCCCAACTCGGTGAGAACGCAAATGATGTCTTCCTTCTTGAAAGACTACAGTACTATAACGCTCCGGAAGCGTGAGGAAGCAGGGCTAACGCGTAGTGCCTACCGCAGCGAAAATACGAAGGAACGAGTCGTGTAAATCACACGTACGAGATGAAGAGACTAAATATGCCCGTGGACGAGAGTGAAATATCATACATTTTCACAATCAAATCTGATGCATGGATATCACGTCAACCCAATATATATATATATATATATATATATATATATATATATATATGAATGCTGAGCAAATTTCATTTGGTAAATCAACACGCCATTTTGCATCAAAAGAAACTGGTGTCGAAGCCCACATCTTTGATCTCGGGTGCCAGGTGTGTGTGTGTGTGTGTGTGTTGTGTGCGGGAGGCGGATGTGTGTGGGTGCTAGTTATGGTGCATGTGGTGTGTGTGTGAAGCGAGCGGGCTTGGTCATGTTGGCTTGAGTGAGGCAGCAATAACAATGAGTGAGAATGTAACACACACACACACACACGCTCATCCTGGAGTAGTGGAGCCAAGAATCTGATGTTGTATCATCTGTCACATCACATCCACGAGTTTGTTTGAGGACGAAACTGATCACTGTATGGAATGGGACAAGCGAATACTAACGAGCTTACGAGCATCGATTCTATCTAATGAGGATCACGGTCTTTAGCTCCCACGACGGTAAACACAAAGGTGTTTACGTGCTAAGCAGTAGAGAATTCAGATCCTCTCGTTGTAGATAGAGGTGTGGACGATCAATATTACTGGATGTCCGGGAGAGAAGAAGATAGTTTGTTGTGTCTGTGTCGACACAATGTTACTCCACACATCATCGTTTTGGGCTTTGGGGTTTATATCCTGAGTCTAAATTTTCCTTGTAAAATGAACAAGAAACCTAGATTCCCTTCTCTATACATTGCATTGCTATATGAGCTTTCTGTACTATGGCACTGCCCTTTGACCAGGTCGTAGATCACGCCACCATGTACAAGAACTACACTGTCTCTCTCTCAGGTTCTTCTACAGTGTCCTCCTCAGTTCCCGTGCAGTGTAAGCGGCTCGGAGATCAGGATAATTTAACAAAACAATTTAAATAATCAAATATCTTTCTCTCACGGGGTCCTTCTCACGCATAGGCATACATTCCGATAAATGTCCCTGTAAAATGCTTTTTTTATTCCGAGGCGCAAAGCAATTCACACTGGCGAGATTGCTTTGCTAAGAGGGTTCACAAGTAAGTGCCACACACTCTGGTACATATTCTTTATCCAGCCATTTCCTCCGGTGAGAGCGGTGAGGACAGCGACTGGCTTTTAGCCCAGCACGAAGCTATGTTGCCACCACGTTCAAGCAGCATTTGCTGTGGTGATGTTTAGCTCCGGCAAAAGTTTTTTTTGGGGGGTTTTCTTCCCCCCCTGAACACGCGCGCTGTAATGCACGATGAGATTTTCTGCATATGCTGGCATATGCTCCATGCACCGAAGCAGCATATTAAACTGGTCGCATTCGGCTGGCTACGTGACACTGAACAAGGAAAACGTATGATAATAACAGTATGTAACATAACTTTATGTAGAATGCCATCACAAACTGCTAGTTTCAAGTTTTCTACCCAGTCTCCTGAAGTTACGCCTTCGATTTCCCCTGTCTGAAGTTTGGCAACACAGTTAAACTGTAGCCAGACCGCCTGATAGATGTCATGTACAAAGATACTAAACCTCTATTTTTTCAGTTAGCAAAAATATCTGTAAATTTCGTCTGATGAATTTATGACCCACTGGCATAAATTTACACGACGTCGTGAGTACTTGCTTTTGTCGGTGGTTTTACGACATGCAAACAGGAGTTACATCCTTAGGCATACGTGAAAAGGAACACTCCCCACGTATCTCCAACATGTTTTACATTCCCTTGTATTTTTCAAATTCGTGGAAAATGTAAGAATTATCGTAGTCTCGTCAAAATTCATTTGACGGTTAACTCGTACCATTATGAGAACTTGATCTTTCACAAGGGAGATATTTCACAGGGAAGGTTTTACCGAAAGGTTAAGAGCGAGAGACTGAAGTCTTGGGAAATGATCCTTTTTATGAGAATCTTCCAAGTACTCGACGCACCTGCCTCTTTACCCTGAGCACCGGAGTCATATCCCAGCCACCACGCTGCCACAAATAACTGATCGCGGTCATATAAAACTTTTCCTAGACTTCCCGTCGTGGCTTATGACATTTTCCCGGTGATGGAGTCGGAGGAGCAAAGGCAGATTACGTTTCTCTGCTGCAGAAATCCCATGAACTACTACATTCCTTCACGAGGGAAATCTGCAGTGTAGTTCTTTCCCAGGGATGTCTTTTCCGAGACTTTCCTTATCAGCAGGGGAGACTGGAGCCGTATATGTTACTGTTCGATGGGTAATGGCGGTGTGTGTGTGTACTTACCCCAAGGGGAATGTTTGGTGCCTCATCAGATGAAGAGTGTCGTTA
The DNA here is from genome assembly GCA_038088735.1 of Panulirus argus. NCBI lineage: Eukaryota > Metazoa > Arthropoda > Malacostraca > Decapoda > Palinuridae > Panulirus > Panulirus argus. The sequence goes on from JAYMFT010153749.1 coordinate 5,186, forward strand.
TACAACCAACAAGAAATACGGTCCGGTCAGACGAGCGTCCAAGGTTCCCAAAGCTTTAAGAGGAGAAGGTTGATGTTTCTTGGGCTTTTGGAGATCTCAGTGGGAGACATGGAGGCCAGAGTCTTAAGATAACACGTGTCAACTGCAACCGACGGGGTCTCTTGTGTCCAACAGGCTTCTGAGTTTTTCCACTTCTTTTTCCTCCAATAGAAAGTAAGTTGCCATCCCCACTCAAAAGTTTATTTCGAGAGTGACCTGGTGATCTGAACATTAAAGATACCCCATGAGAAACTGAAGAACTATATGAAATGACACTCTGTGCTGGCATCAAAAGCCTTCGGTTGGGAGATCTAAAGTACAACAGAGATTGGACGTTATGACCCAGTGCTTAGTTCTTTATGTATATACAATTTCAATTTGGCCAAGATCAAAGTAAGATATATCAAATATGGGCTACTATTAACTGAGATTATCCAGCTGTTTACAATGCGAGAGGTTTGTAAAAGAAGAGGCGGAAGAAGAGGGCCGAAAATAGAGGCTGTACGGTCTATGCTTAGAAGGCGAAGTCCTGTTTAATATAGCTCTCTCAGTGACCCGTCTTTCACAGCCTGAGGCATTTGCGACTGAAATCTCATTCTTAACTAGATTTCGGTAGCCTCAGGCGCGGTATGATAGCCATACGCAGACAGTGATAGAACCCAAGTGCTTCACACAGCCAGGGGAACAGTACGGCAGCTTCACACAGCCAGGGGGCGGACATTGCATACAATACTCAACAATATCCAAAAAAGATAGATTTTTTACCTTTATATATATATATATATATATATATATACAAAGGCAACATCTGGACATGAACCTTTGGTGTTTAATCGTCACTTAGCCTCTGCTATTCCCGAGTGATAATACAGGAAGGAAGGAAGGATTTCCAGCATCCCCCCCCCTCCCACCCCCAAGCTTCCGCCTCTCTTAAATTTCCTTTTCAAGGCACGCAGGAGATGTGTAGGTAGCATATTCTTCCTCCCTTAATCTCTGGGATAAGAAGCTAAGATAAAATGCATAACAAAGTCCCTTGTCTCCTACAGAGTAATTTACGCTCGACGTGAAAGATCTTCCTAGCAAAATGAACGCAGTTTGGAACGCACTGGGACAAAGGGCACGTAAGACAAGGGTCTAAAAGACAAAGGGCAAGTATGAAAAGGGTCCGTAAGACAAAGGGCACGTAAGACAAGGGTCTGTAAGACAAAGGGCACGTAAGACAAGGGTCCCTGACACAAAGGACATGCACCAAGCGTACACCTGAACAATATAACAACAGATCCCTTCAACCCACGCCGCTTTGTAATAATAATTTACACATTGTTGTTACCACAAGCCACTCCATCAACACGCATACATGCACTGCCGACAGCCACCACTGTGCTTCGAAACCCCCTGGTAGGGGTGGGTGGGATGCGGAAGACCAAAGCCAACGACTCTCACTGAGAGAGAGAGAGAGAGAGAGAGAGAGAGGTGCAGTTTTTGGCGAGGCCAGAAACAGCTCGGGGATCGTCTTTGCAGCCCCCGACTCGGGCCATTTTGGCGAGGCAGTCCCTGGCCTGAAGTGGAGCGAAACTCAAGCTAAACTCAATCTAACTCGAGCCTACTCCTCAACAGACCCGACTTTCGCCCTTTGCCTTCTATTATATAATACCAGCTGATGGCTCTGCACACCCTCAGGTCTCGGATTGATTTTACATATATACGATAATACTTCAGGTGAAGGAACTGCTCGACGCAGATGACATACTCTTTAAAAAGTCTTTTATTATTACCCTGGTAATCATGGATTATTCTTCCTCTGAAACGAGTCATAAAACTTTATAAAGTAAAGAGAACCACTCGGTAAAACAAGGCGAGTTGATATCTTGGTGGTGGCAAATGTTGCTATCATGATTCTTCTGTTATCTTCACTCGTTATCTGATCTCTCTCTCTCTCTCTCTCTCTCTCTCTCTCTCTCTCTCATTACCCACGTATATTCAGACTTTCCCCCCACGTATTGTCACCCATGTATTTCCAACTCCGTCGTTCGAAGCTTGTCTCCAGCTTCTTTTACTCCTCCGTCCAGTCTTTAAAGCCACTTTTACGATACATTTGAAGTTCTTCCATTCAAGTTCTGGAACTTCTTCCCTCTTTTCTACCTTCGTATCTCCGGAAGCCACTGTAAATCAAATATATTCCCAAATACAGTGTAAATACTTTTCCCTAAGCTGTGAGGGAGTCGATTGTAAATCAGATTATACTGAAAGTATTAAGACTTGGCTAACATCATGGCGCCCTGCCTCATTGATCTTGTTCCCGGTGGGAAAAAAGAAAGTGAAAAGGCTTCAGTGTCATTGGTGTGCAGGTGAGTTGCTCTCCTTGCAGTGAAATGTTGCAGTGCTTGGAGCTGTGATCTGACGGCTCTCTGTCTGTTAATAGAAGGCCTGTGAGAGAGTCTGCCATCACACTTTGGCTATGGCAAAAGTAGAGACGGAGTTTTTGCGATGTTGTCATACGCTTTCTTGACTAAATGATACACTGACACTGTCCGATCCTAACAGCCCAAAATGAGGTTATTATTCGAGACGATTATCAGACAATAGATGATCGTCTATCCCCCAGAATCACAAGCAGTTCAGAGATGTCTGCGCACTTTGGATGCATTGCCTGAAAATGGTTTATCTAGATCGAGAAAACTGTAAACCCTCTCAGGTCTTCACGGTAAATGAGATACCAAAAAAGCTTGTAAATCTGTTATATAGGATATTTTACTACAATGGCAAGCTTCTCAGCAAACAAAGCTAGGCTGGAGGATGACCTAGGAAAAGTATATAATTATTCCTAGGCTCCCGCTTGAATGTCTTCCTGTATATATACGATGGTAAACGATAGTCGGTGACAAACTGGGTCTTCCTTCTTCCTTATGAGACCCATTTGTCGCCTATCTGTCCGAGGACCTGCCTCACAACACCACAACTCTTGCCGCCATAGTCAACAAAGGTATTGGGGCTCTGTGGTGATAGTGACCACAGCCATTACCCAGTGGTTGTAGGGTGGTGTTCACCACCACCATCACCAGCTGAAGCCCAGAGGGGCTGCTCAACACGCCACCAACGTGATGAAAGGCTAGCTATTGACTTAGTCAAGAGCCGAAAGGGTGTTCATAACAGAGTCACTAGGAGACGATCGGGCAGGTATAGTACATACGAATCACCCTCAGAGCTCACCAGTGCTAAGCTAGACATGGAACGTAATCATGTACACGTATTAAGGAGGAGCACCAGTCATCACCAGTGACTAAATGATGACTCAGGTGTTAATTTCTATCACAATCAGTTCACCGGTCTAGAACTCCGTCCATCTACTAAATGCGTAGGAACTAGGGGAGGAGTTGCCGTTCTTACAATTCATACAGCTGAGATGGAGCCTTAAGGGAGTACACTCACTGCTGGAAAATGGACGATGGAAGAGCCTAGGGCTTCAGTCATTGACTCTGGAGCCAAGAGTCCCCTAAAGGTGTATTCGTGAGCTGTGCACGCACGGTTAAGCACTCTGTGTTTATTCTAGTCGTCTCTCCCGCACGGAGATCGGTGCAAAATATTACGTTGTTGGTGGATATTCTCCAGGCTGGAAACATTGGTCTGTTCTGATTTAAATCCCGAATGGAGCCTGGGGCAAGAGAAGTTGTGCTGCTGGTGTGTTCTGGGTAGAATATATAGTGTTTATTGTGGCTATTTCCCTGGTGGTGGATGAATCAGAAGCATTCCTAGTGGTCAGTGCTGAACACGTTATCTTTTTCATTGTGTCATATGGAGAAATAATGTGGTATGTACTACGTACGTTGTTTAGTCGCCTGTCGAGTGAGGAGACTAAAGCACTAATCTTGCTGGTGGTAGATACTGACAACATAATAAGTAAGACACTTCCAAAGCAGAAAAGGGAGCAGAGGTGTTGTTGGTGGTATATTTGCGGTGTATAGTGATTTGGTCATTTTCTTAAACGGGGATGAAAGTAAATGTGTATAGTGCTGTATGCTAGGCAAATGAAACACTTCATCACTATCCAAAGACCAGGCTAGAACAGACGCGTTGTTGGTGCCTATTATGCTAAGCTTACTTGTTTACTTTTTTAGTCACCTTCGAGACGACTGAGTTCTCAGCTAACATTGGCTGCTAGGCTTCGTAATCTGACTGAGTTTGTGATGATCATTGCTAGGCTTCGTATTCTGACTCAGTTTGTGATGACCATTTGCTAGATCCACCGCTATAGTTCCCTACAAGATGGGGGTTTAGAAGGGTGAGCACCGAATGGAAATGACAGAATTTTTATTCGACTTCCGAAATGGAATCCTTCGAAAGATGGTTCCCAGTTTGGTCTTTTATTTATCCTGCGAAATTTCTTCAAAAGTTTGGCTGGATCACAATTCAGCCGGGTAAACACACCAGCTCTTCTATGTCAGCATATGAAATCTGTTTTACATGACGTTCCTTCATGGGTTTTTTCATACAGGATGATTTGTAGGAGGATGTGCTGGGTGGGGAAGAGCCTTCTGCTTTACTATGATGTCTCCATCTACATACAAGAGGGAATGGTGGGTGTGGACAAGCCTTCTAGTTTACTGTCCTATCTCCATCTATATGCTTAAGAGGTGTAGTGTCTAGCACTGTCTGGCCCTATTTTCTTCTTAGCAGATGGCAAAAGTCACGTCAACAAGACTGGGGTTCCAAGACTCGCCTTTAGCCAGCAAGTTTATGCTGGAGACATCAGCATATGAAGGTTAAGGGTTGTCCTCACCTCTCTATTTCCCGGATATCATCTGCAAACAATGCCTGAGTGGCACTGAATATCATCGCAAATAGAAGTGTCAAACTCGTATTAGTTCAAAGAGTGTGATGAGTGAAATATCTTCATTTTGTCCTAATATGAAAACCAGTATTTGATGTTCTTGATTGATCTAACTTACAGAAATAGAAAAGTAAGTAAGCCCTACTAATCCTGATATTACTTACAAAATAACTTCTTAAATGAAACGATTTACAACTGATTTATTGTCATATAACTTACAAGAAGGCTTATATTAAGCATGTGTTGAGTTACGGGACTAATCCTTTCAACGCCATTAATCAACGTGATTAATACATACATGAGGAATGAATATTCAAGCTAATGATCTAAAAATCTCGGGCATATAACTTCCACAGAGTCTGAGGTTTAGGATCAAGATAAACTGTTGTAAAACCGGTTTCTAGAGCTGGATCTGCCATTGACTGTAGTTTGAAATGTTCTTTGTGACAACCTGTCGCTATAGACAACCACATCTGCACCAGCGTTACAGTACGTATAGAGAATTCGTAGAAGGTGCCAGCAGTACTACTACATGGACAGGGAACTTGTAGTGTAAAGTCCCGACACCACACCATGCGCAGAGGACCACCAAAAATTCGAATGCATTGCGCTTGCACAAAAAAAAAAAAAAAATCGTGAATTTTCGTCTACGTAACAACCACAGGGAAAGCTGTAGAGCGAGCATTAGCACCACATTGTTTACAAGGAACGTTCCGGTAACGCCTTATGTACAAAGAAACTGTGGAACGATCCGGAACCGCCGCGTATACACAGGGAAGCCAAGGAACGTAACGGTAGAATACAGGGAGACTGTGGAACGTCCTTAGGCAATACTGAAGCCGTATAAAAGTACCGTGACCGTACATTAATACAGAGAACCCCATGGAACGGACCGTCACTTTTTCCATGGGGAAACTCTGGAAGGAACCGACACTTCAACATGTACAGGGGAACTGCGGAACGTGCTAATGCTACAGGGAAGCAAATATCTGAGTGAGAGTATTTTCTCAGCCTCGTGAGAGCGTGGAGAGAGCGCCACTACTGCCGAGCTGAGAAAGAGAGTAAAAAAGAGAGAGAGAGAGTAGAAGAAAGCTTGGCGTCGACATGTGAACCCACTTAGCTGCAAGGTTATCTGAATGCGAAATGCTTTTCATCTAGGAATAAGAACTCATTATGCAGATTTCTATCTTAATATCCTCAGGAGTGCGGGAGTGTTGAGCGGTGGGGTGATTATGGTAATAGTTTTGTCCAACTTTCCAAATCTCGAGTTTAATCAGCCCGAATTTTCGGCAGAACACGGAGCCATACTTAGAATTCAAACGTGGTGTGCAAGAAGGAAACGTATGGTGCTATAACAGAACTCTCTTTAGCTGGCTGGTGTGGTTCATGAGGAGGCAAGCGACTTCGGGCATTGTTACTGTCGAAAGAAAAGACAGAACAAGAGAACAGACGAGCCGTTGAACAAATGTGTTCACTCTAGATTGTACTACACACACACACACACACACACACACACACACGGTGAGGACGTACGCCAGATGTGTGTTTACCTAGATTACTCAACAGTTTGATGGATCACATACCGAAGGAATAAATTCCTTCCTTTAACGAGGGATGTGTGTGTGTGTGTTGGGGGATTAGCTCACTTCAGCACCCGGCCGGTACTACTGCATCGTAACATTAGGACATGCCACAGGGGCAAGTGACGTATACTGCATTAAGCTGAAGAACCATCAGTTATTTGTATCATGCTGTATGTCTTCTGCATCATTTTGATGTTATTAGGCTTCTTAATCACGGCATTGCGACCCTCTACAACAGGATCAGGTCAAAGGGCAGGGCGTTGTGCCCAGAGGTCATACAGTCGTTTTCTCAAGGGGTTAGAAATCATTTTGTAAGGGATGCGGGTTCTGACCCTGTGAGGAGAGCATCTCCTTTGCGGTCCAGTCAACACATTCTTCTCTCGAGCGCCTCGCTGATGCAAGACGCGAGCCACGGGTTCCTCAGTCGTTTTCTTCGGCTTCATGCGGCGACTCAGTGGTAATTAGCCCAGCTTACTAATGCCCATTTTGGACCTCAAGCTTCGGGACTCCCAGCGTTGATGGTGTCATTACTTCGTGTCCGGTTAACTTGCGGTTGAACGAGGAGGAGGAGGAAGAGTCCCAACTGGATGGATGTATCCGGTTAGTCGGATAAGCTTAGTTTACAACCGCACTGTTTACTGTGTGTGTGCGTGTGGATGTCGGATGAATTGAGAGTGTGCTGGCAAGGTGCCCACCGGATATTTCTAGCCGGCCGGATAAACTAGTTTATTGCGTCACTATCTCGTGGGAGGTGGCCGGACAAATCAATAGGGCGCGAGCCTAGTTCCACCGTCAGGTCGTCAATTCCTATCACAGGTAGAAAAAAAATTATTCTTAAGGAAGAAAACAGCTTTATATATCCGGTTTCTCTTCATTTCTAGAGACCTTCCTGTTCGCTAGTGTGTATTTGCCCTCGTGTATGAAATAGATATACGAGTTAGATCGGCTACGGCCCTTAGTGCTCGATTCATTGAGACTCTCTCCTATGTTTACGCCGGGAGGTTTGCCTCCAAGGGCCGGAGTAAGGCGAGGATATAACCCTGAGGAAAACATACGATTCCTTCAGTCCAATAAAGGTTTTCAATATCCTCTATTAATGTGGATCTGAGGTGAAGGTGCGACCATAAATTGGTGTCCGGGGTGAAAAGGCTCGTCTTGAATTCCAACGGCTGCAAGAGATTAATGGAGTGAAGTCCGTTGTAATCTCTGTTGCCGTCTTTACGGTCGCCCAAGCCGACGACTGTCGAACAGGGAACATTTCACCCCTAGCGGGTGGAAAGATTTACGTTGCTAGGATAAGCTGGACACCTAATAACTTTGCCAAGCTTTCGGACGAACACGGTTGAATGCAGATGGCGTGTGGAGCGATGAACTAATTTACTTCTCCTCTCATTCCAGACACGCGCTGGAACGCGCGTGCGTGGATGAAGTTTTTTTTTTCCCAGAGCCGAGAATATTGCTTTCACTTTGGTCACTTCTCGGGCAACAAAGCCTTGCATTTTCAAGCTCCACCTTCCAGAGCTTAACGCAATAATGCCCACCGCCTTGTCCCGAAGCTAAGGCTTAGCACTACCTTGCCCCACCTTGTCCGGTAGGAGATCTTGGTGCTATCTGGTCTTCTCTTGCTCAACGACAAAACTTAGCACTGTCTGGCCCCGACTCGTTCGTATACATAGCTCAGCACTTGGTAGAGTCGAACCCCCCGCCTCGCTCAGGCGACAATTTAGAACCTTCTAGCCGCCTGGAGATAGCTTAGCATTCTCTAGCCTCCCCTCCCACTTTTCTCGTGTGTAGTTGTTTAGAAACTTTGCAGACCCAGCTGCGTAATACCACTCTTTAACTACTTCTCTCGACTACAAGCGGGCGTTGTACTTTCCCCATAGCCATATTTTTGACTGGCCACAGCTGCTCAGCTCACATCGACCCCAGCGTCTCTCTAAGACAATGATCGTTCCTTCCAACGCTCTCTGTCCTCCTCTAGCGACCGTAACTGGCTGATTCACTGCTGTTCAACCTCATCCACACTTGCAGACCATAACAGGTTGATTCATTTCTTCCTTGCTCTCTTCCACATACCTCAATCGGCCGGGCCACTTTCCCTCCTCCTCCCCGTTTTCAATGGCTACGAGTGAACGCTCACAACTTCCCGTTCTCTTTCACCAAATACACATCGCTGGTCGACCGTTCCTTTCCTTACTGTCCCGCTGAACACAACCTGCCACTTCATCATTCCCAGGGCCCTTCCACTGGCGATAATCTGCCTCTCGACCACTCTCTCTCCTCTCCCACTGACGATAATCTGCCGGTTCACCACTCCCTTCCCTCTCCCACTGACGATAGTCTGCGGGTCTAACACTCCCCATCTCCAACCAACCACAATCGGCTGATCCACCACCTCCATCCCTCTTCCACTAACCACAATCGACCGATCTACCACTCCCTTTACCCTCTTCCACCGACCACAATTCTCCGGTCCACCACTTACCATCTTGCTCCACTCTGACCATGACTCCCCGGTTCACCACTCACCCTCCTCTCTAGCTGACGTATCGGCATGAAAAGCGAATCCATTTCAAAAACAAAAATGTTCTAAGTCAAAAAATGTTTTAACCTTCATTGCACGGGACGTCTTCCAAGTTTCTCGACGGCAGGAATCGAGGAAGAATGTTAACAACGTCGGGGTAACTCCACACGGGAGGCAGATTAGTTTTCTGAAGTTGTGCGAGAGTGAGGATTGGCGGGCCTCCTCCTCCTCCTCCTCCTCCTCCTTGGCCGCTGGTGACGCCACAGTCGCCACACGTTGCGCTGAGGACGTATCAACAGGAGCTAGGTTTCTGGTAGCTGAGGACGTATCACAAAGAGTTAGGCTTCCGGTGGCTGAGAACGTATCACCAAAGGCTAGGCTTCTGGGTGGCTGAGGACGTATCACAAGAGCTAGGCTTCCGGTGGCTGAGGACTTATCACCAAGGGCTAGGCTTCCGGTGGCTGAGGACGTATCACCAAGGGCTAGGCTTCCGGTGGCTGAGGACGCATCACCAAGGGCTAGGCTTCTGGGTGGCTGGGGACGTATCACCAAGAGCTAGGCTGTTGAAGGGGAACGCCACCTTTCTGGTAACAGACAGAGACTCGTAGTCTTTGTGGTTTCCAACAGATATAGAATCAATCTCATTCCCCACACGTTGGCTACTAGTGGCTGTCTTTGCCTACTCTATCGTTCCATCTCCACTTCTCTCCCTTTCTTCATCATTCTCTCACTTTATACAAAACGCCACTTGACTTGGAGCGAGAAGAGCTCCTCCATCGCATCCTCTTTGCACCTGATAAGGAAAACGCATAATTTAAGCGACTGCGAAGTTCTCCGAGAGCGTAGTGGCTTCCTGGAATGAGGAAGGCTCTTGAGGAAGGAGGCAGCAGAAGACCACTCTAATGCCACGGAAGCTCTCCACTCGGGTCTTTCTTGCACCTAAACGTTAATGCGATGACCCGGTTAACAGCAGACCGGTTGGGAAGAGTCAGGCAATGACTGGAGGCTGAGGCGGACTTTCTGCACTTTGTGTCAGCAACTGGAAAAGCGAGTTTGATGACTTTTTGTCGCGTCTTCAGCGGGAACTGAAAGAGGGCGATGGTTTGACGTGTCTCATCGATGTCAATGGCTGGAAGAGCAGCATGGATACCGTTGTGTCAGCAAATGCAAGTCTGGCTGACAGGATTAATGTGGAGCCTTTTCCTCAAGCTTGAGTAAAAGTTAATCTTGAAGGACAGACTAATCACTCATCAGGACCGTAAGACTCGATCGATCTTGTTTCGTAAGCGACGCTATAGATGGTCATAAGAACCAATCAGTTTCCTTACAGTGCGAAATGTAATGGTGAGCTTCTTTACGATGACGTTTAAAGATTGAAAAGTGAGGAAACGGCTTTCCCGTTCTCTAAAAGCATCACGTAGTTATAGTTGTTATTCGAGTGTGTATTATCCTCCTGAAACGTTTTCTTTAGCCTTCATAAATCCGTTATTGTTGCTCTTAGATTATATTATACTGCCGCTATTATCTGTACTTAGCTCCCTAATAACCTTCTGCAAAGTTAATGATATTATTAATCTCATTTTGGATGTTTTTCGTAAACCAGTCTCTCCCCTGCACCCTGTCTCTGCCGCTTCACACACAGTTTTCCACACGTAAACCATCACACGGTAATCTATACTAGTTTATAACTCCTTTCAGTACTTCTTATGCTACATATTCTCTCGTCTTTCGGTTTCCAGTGTGTCTGTGTGTGCTTACCTATTTGTACAGTACGAGAAGGAAGTTCAACACCCCATCTTTTAAACATTTTTTTTAACCTTCAATCAGTTTTTTTTTGAACTTCCGAATGCTCCTGGGATTCATAGATAATCCCTTTGTTTATCCCAATCATTCACCACTTCTGCGCATCCTTTCTAGCGAGCCTCTTTCTTCGCTTCTTGATATGCCCTGTGGTCGCTCTGCCATTGCATGTCATGAGGAACTGATCATTCTCGACGTCGTCAAATGGATTTAGAATCCCAAAGGCTATAATCAGGTCATCCCTTCCTCTTTTACCGTCCATGGCGGGCAAATCAGCATTCTCTAGGCTATCTCTGTAGCTCATTTCTCTTAATATCGGTACCAATAATGTTGCCCTTCCTCTGTACCTTCTCAACTGACTCCTTGTGGTTCTTTAAGCGCGGTGACCAAAACGAGGAGCGTATTCTAGTTTCGCTCCAGTACCCTTCATGAATAACTGGCAGAACATTTCCTTACGCTTGGACTTGAATACGCTTCAAGAATTTGCCAACAGACGGCTTGTCTCGTTCGTAAGTCTCTTGATGTGTAGCTCTGGCTCACACACAATTTCGACTCCTGAATGTCTCACACAGATTCATGTGTTTCTGTTTCCTGTTATATGATAATCGTATTGAGGCCATCTTTGGCTGTGCCCCGTCCTCGTTTAATTCCATTGACGGTAGAGTCTGCAAACATGGTTGGGTAAGAGTTCACCCTTGCTGGAGAGTCATTTGCACAGGCCAAGAACAGGAGTGGTCTCAAGACTGGGTCCTGAAGTACTCCACGGGTGAGATCAGCCTTTTTTATACAAAAATGGTCGTCTGACCTGCTTCTTTTGCTTCCTACGATTAAAATCATCTTTCTAGGAAAGGACTTTCCCTTAATTTCTACTTGAAGATCCTGCTTCCTTACCTGATTAGTTCAGGGGACTGAACCACTTCTCAGTTTTTCCCTTCCTTTATGTGTGTATGTATGTGTGTGTCTTATGCGTGTGCACCTGTGAGAAGTATTTGATGGCATGAGCCACAACCCAAAGACGCAAATAATCCCTTCCTGGGGTTGACAGACCGGCAGGAATATGTACATCAAATCAGTGTAATAACAGATCTCCTTTACGTAAATGTCAGGGGTACACGTTCGTATAACTTACTATCCACAAAAAATAATCGGAACACCAAGAGAATCAGAGATTTACTCTAGAACTGGAAAACATCCTCCAAAGTGTTGTAGATCAACCAGACTGTACGTATCCACCTCTGACACATGTATCCTCTTTGTCAAACTTTCCTCACTCACTCGTTCCATATGTCCAAATCATTTCAACACACTCTCTTCTGCTCTCTCAGCCACACACTTTTTATTACCACACTGTCCTAAAAATGGGACCTGCAGCATCGAACAGCCTGGTAGAATATACCCTTGCCGTAGAAACAAAGTCACTGGCAGAGCTGTGGCTGTAGAGAACAGCTTCCCAAAGCTAGCGCGAGGTGTACGTAGAGTATTACCAATTCTTGTACCAGTCTCGTGCGTCTTAGGTACGCGCGGTACACCGTGATTCATTCACAAGCTATATACACGGAGCGTTTGGAGCGCCATCAAGTCGCCTCAACCGTCGTCTCCGGCCTAATCAAGAATTAAGAGAGGACAAAATAAGATCCAATATGGCGGTAACTGTTCGGAAATATCCTGCGGAACCTCGTTTTCCAAAAGGATAAAAGGGAATCACGTCACAACAGGTTCGTGCATAATGGCGTTGTGTGGAGCATCAGTCTTGGACGCAACAAGTGGTGGGGATCCGGACACAATGGTTCATTATGCTGCTCCTCGCTCAGTATCTACATAATGAAATATGAAGATAATGAATGGAGATCCTCCGCCCGGGGCTCTGCGAGGATTGCATTGGATTGCAGGGAACCATGCAACTGCTGCAGCAGGAGCTCTCTCTCCTCTCTCTCTCTCTCTCTCTCTCTCTCTCTCTCTCTCTCTCTCCACAGTAAAGGTTTCCCCCCTTCATCTTGCGCTTGGGCGTGATTCATTACCAGCTGGAGATGATGTGGCCCACTTTCTCGAAGACATTTCATTTAACATTTTTTTCTTTGTCACACTGTGGGAACATTTCACGTTCCCGGATGGACGTCAGCTGTTTACAAACACAGGATCTGAAGATACGAACAGGTATTTAAAAACAGTCTTGTACGAATGTTTAAAATCCGGAATGATTAGATCATTCGTGTGATTATCAACAGAAAAACTTCCTTTGTATGTATGAAGTTATAACTACTAATACCTCAACCATCTTATGTTACAAACAACATTCGGAAAATGTTAAGACACATTTGGATGCCAGACGACGAAGACCAAGTTCAGCATAATGTGTACCTCCCACCTCTGTGATATGCAATCCATCTATCACTGCCTTTGCCCTTACGAACGTCTCATACATCATGAGACAGAGCAAAGGGCCTCACTAGATGATGCAACCAGCCACAGTGTTCCTTAAACCAAGGCTGAATACATCATAGGACCACGTAAGTCCGTGTATCTGTGTATAACACTACCATTCCCTCGTTTGTCTCTAACTTCTATAGAGCATATAGCCACCTGACATCATACTCTACTAGATAAAAATTCATTGCTGGAAAAAAAACAAAACATTCCGGGAAGAATCTGTCGCTCTCATTCTTGTTTTAGGAACCGAGATCGCTACGATTTTCTTCGGAATTTATGGAAAGAGGGGAAGGTGTATAATGAGACTTCAGATCGATGACTGTGAATAGAGGGATGGGAATGCTCCTTAAGAGGCACAATGCACCACCGCCGCTACTCACTCCACTGCTCCCTCAAGTTGCTATGAGGTCGATGCCTGGGATGATGAGGTCTTCCGGGATTATGAGGCTTATTTAATGCCTTATTGAACCGCGATGAAGTCTCCAAAATCTGGGAATACTTGCCGATAAAGGTGGGGAAACGGGCTCGTTAGCCTGATGTGAAAACCGTGTCATAGAAAAGAAAGATAAAGACTATGGACGAGGAGAGTTCTCTGCCTGTTTCTGTGGAATCCTAGAGTCTCCGTATAGGATCTGGATGTCAGTGCGTATTGACATTCTTATCTCTAAAGCTTTATGAACATCGTTGAAGACCCGTCGAGCATAGAATCACACCACCCAGGGTATGAGATCTATGTTCATATCACAAGTTGAGGGCGTCATTACTTGATGTCTCACCTCTTGAGTGTGTGTATACACGTTGCTAAGTCATAACTGGTTGTCATTCCTTTACGGTTGTATGTTTTTTACTGGTGACCGGGCGAGTGCTCACTGTTCGTCATGCGTGAAAGACTTCGTCACAGTCTCGTGCCTGTCATACGGTTCCTCTGTGACGCATTTCCTAATTTCCTTCCTCGGCAGCATTGGGCAAGAGAGAGAATTACAGGTGTCACTCAGTCCACTCCCTAAGCAAAAGCGAGACTGTGTAGTAAGATGGTCGGTAATTTCCTTACTCTACGAGTGTTTTTCCCCTTTCAAGAGCAGAATCATCGACCTGACAGTCAATTTCGACACAGTTTGCAGTCGATTTTAATGTCTCTGATGACCTTTCGATCGTTTCACATGTGATGCCAACCAAACGTATCTTTCTGATTCATGTCTCTGTGCTCTTGAGATTCCCACAGGCTCTGGCCTCAAGTATGTACAGTCCTAAATGATGCTGTGAAGAAACATCCCTGAGGACAATCAAGAAGTTTAACCATTATTTCCATAGGTACAGCAGGCAAATGTGTCGTCCTTTGTGGCGGGTGTTTAAAGGAAGATAAGGACGCCCCTAATTAACATGACTAACAACATGCTCCTGTACTTAGACTGACACTTTGCTCGTCTGCTCACCTAGAACCAGTATAATGTGGCCATGGCAGGCTAGTCTACAGTAAACACTCCCCTAGAACTTTACACAGCTGCCTCCAAGTTCAAAGAAGATTTGCATTAATTCCACGTTTTGCGCCGTGTGAAGGGTTTCAGAATACTCTCGTTTGACGGTAGACGTGAAAGCCGCTGCATGTGGCAAGAGAAGGATTGGATTAGATATTTCTCTTATTGTTTTACAAGCGACGAAATGTTGTGTGGTACTCCCATCATGGTCTTCCGAGTGTAGTGCTCCCGTCACAGTTCATTTGTATTGACCCACCTTGTGGGTCAATACAATAGTTATGATGTGTTCTTTTCATGCCTAAGCCATTATCGATCTATTCATCATCATCTTTCCTTCCAAGGTATGAGGCTTTCTATCTTAAGTTCTTGTCTTCACTACCAAACTCCTCAGTCATTCTTTGCCACATCATAACTACAGTTCGTTTCACCTACCCTATCGCCCTGCTACTCCGCCTTCCTGAAGAACAAACTGCAACAGTCTACCTCGACCTTTTCAGCAAACCTCCTGCGTTCTCTTCCTATCATACGAGTCGTCTTGATCTACCTCAGTCTCTGCCAGCCTCCTAAAATCCCTCCTTGTCGTAGAACTGATCGTAATCCACAGTTTTTCCCCAAGCTCATCCTAATCCATCAGCCTGGCCTCCCCAAGACGAAACCCTCTCAGCAAACCACCTCATTTCAGATCTATCCCTGTCGTAAAACTCATCCTATACCTCCCTCTCCGTCTGTGCCAGCCTCCCTACATCCCTCCTTGTCGTAAAATACATCATAATCTACTTCGCCGCCTGAGGCAACACTCTCCACATTTCCCAGGGTAAGCCTGGCCACGCACGCGCCATTGTCTCGTTTGCTACGCTCCTCTGAACATTAGAAATAAAAACGTGTGGGACCCAGGGCTAAGCAGATATTGACAATAAACATTCCAGTAATAAAAAAACGAGCCTAATTCTCCAAAGAGGCGGCGACGGTAGCAGCGTTCGGCAGCCAACCCCAAAGATCTGCAAGCCACCTCGGGGCCTCCCATATGTCGCGTGGTATTCAGCTGATACGGATGTCTTTGTTGGATGTACGGGTCCCAAGCTTCGGTATATACCACTACCGCTTTCACCCAGCGCTGAAGGAGCCAACCGGAGCCAACCTCGCCCTCCTGGTTCAGAAAACTTGCCAGTTGTCCTTCGGCAGCTCCCAAAGGACACTGACTGAGCTAGGCTAGAGTAGTTCAGCAATGGCTCTATAGTGATGTAATTACACATTACAAACTATCCGTATTCATATGCTATGTTGTCTTGCATATTAAGTAATATAATAGCCTTATTATAAAACGCATTCGGATATTACTCATTTTCCCAATCTTTTACTGTTTAGTTTTTCACGAAGATAAAGAACGTATGTAAATCAGAACAAACGTAAATCAAACGTTGATTTACTTTCTTTTTTTACACTGTGCTCTTCTCAAGTGTGCCAGACATCCTCACAATCCTGGCCCAACAGCTGTCTTCGGCACTTTCTGATAACGACGTAATATCCGGGATTAAACCGAACTTATATTGGGTCCCATCCTTAGTAGGCTTATCTCGCTTGATGAGGCGACTATGAGGGAAACTTCCTCATTATTTCTCTCATAAAAAAAACTCATTTATTTAGAGGAAAAATGCGCTTGCGCCAATTTAAATCCTGGGAAGCTGTTCATCATCTATCCCACATATATCTCTGTGAATCTTCATTTGTCTGGCTTGATTTTTTGTTTTTTTTTTAATCATCGCGAGACTGCAACTTCTTCGGGTATAAGAGCAGCGAGTCTTCCAACTGGACGAAAGTTTAGCGTTTGTCGCATCTTAGTAGGGAAGACCCGTGACAACTGGTACAAAAAGGAGTCTCTTGCTGGCTGGCGAATTCACGCCTCCTTGACAGTTGCATTTCTTCTATGACACGTAGTTCTCTCGAGTCGCTGGTTTGTCTTCTCCAGCGCCTCATATACATGACACTCTTGTCGCCTCTTTCCGTTCAAGTTATTCTCGAGAAAATATTATCACTAATTCCATTCCGTTTATATGGGATGGATTCAAGAGCGAATATGCATATAGCTTTCTGGGGGGAATTTATTTTGTTAGTGTGAGACGTCCAACCCCGTTCCCCAAAGGCTGAGGAAAGGGATATATATACATCTCACAAGGAATATCGATTATGAGGAGTCTTCATCAAATAAGGTTTCTTTAAGGTTTCTGTAGAGACCGAGCCCAAAGCCAATTGTAAGGCACTTTCCTCATCTTGATATTGGAATGATAGAATCTCCCGTTATGACGGATCTGTGCTCATTTCACAAGTATCTAACGACCAGGTCATTTTCTACAATAGGTGTGCAGTTAGTGAAATGAAGAATCACTGTGAACCTTTCTCAGAAGGAACGTAAACATAATTGTTTTTTCTTGCATGACTAAGTGATGATGTTTTGCACAGAATTATATACAAGTCTTCCAATATGGATTTCCCTTAACTCAAATTCAGCCGATATCATCCTTGAGCACTACAACACGACCCTTGTGTATAATGATCTCGCCTTTGACTAGACCTTTACGGGTCAGGTCATCATACCCAAGAGTCGTGCCTTTGCGTTCAAGGGTCGTTCCTTCGCGTTCAGGCATCATAACGTCGAACTCAAGGGGCAAAGTATTAGCTGTACAAAGACGACATATGCGTCAGAAATACGTGCCTGTGTACACAGCCTCCTCGGGAAAGCAGTATACAGTAAACCACACCTTCCCACAGTAGGGACACCATATTCCCATAACTTCTCGTTCCCAATTCATCTTTCTTCATGGACTGTTTCACGTCTTGCAACACAGCGTCTCTCTCTGAATCCTACACATCCATTGGTGAATGGACGTACCTTATCGCTCTGGATATTTTTCAGTCCTCACTCCCAAAGGTACTTTTCCCCTCACATATCTCTTTGACTGACAGTCTCTCCTCATGAGGGCTTTTGTCTGCCCTACCCCTCATTCATTCCCCGTTCCCTCGCCAGTTCTCCTCCTGTGACGCTGCCTCCCTCACTGGGAGCCGAAGCAACCCCAGCGTCACCGCTAGTGGCTCCCTCTGCAGCACGTGACTCGCCCTCTGCTAAACTAATCATGCATTGATGAGCCTAAGAATAGACAAGAGGGTGGGCAGCAGGGGCGGAGAAAGAGACAATGAGAAATGGAAGATGGTTATATGGACAACCTCGGGGGTATACAGCTTAACTCTACCTTACGCGTAAGTCTTTGAGGAACACAAAGCTAAGCTGTGCTCTTAGTTGGCTACAGACGACACTTAAGCTTCGACGAGCTGCATACTTTTTCTCTTAGCTGTCACCAGGTGAACTGGACTTCAGTGTTTTCTAAGGCAGACATCTTTCCAGCCATTATTTACACAGGCTATCGCCAAAGACTCCTGGACGAGCCAAACTTTGCACCGGTACGCATAAGTGGAGTGAAGAAGTGCCGATGTTACCCAGTGATGTAAACATCAGGGTCTTCATCTGGTGCTATAGAGGTTGTACGTTGTGATATTTGAGATTCACACACCGAGTGCCAATCTATGTTGATAATTGTGATTATTGATAGTTTATCTGATGTATATTGCGATATAAACTGTGTCTTTGGCTGTCTCTCTCCATCAGAATTCTTGTATGGCCAGTTATTCGCTTTGGTGAGTACTTCTACCTTCATTCTTTCTTTATAAACATTTATATTTATTCGTTATTCCAGTGTAACTGTCTTTTAATAGGTCTTACTTGCTCTTCCATACTAGCACGTTCTAGTTCCATAAAGCAAAACGTAGGTAGTGCCAATTTTGACCAGGTTCTGACACAGGGAAGGCAAACTACTGCTACAGGAGAAAGACTGTTTACGATAGCGAAGAACCTTCTCCATGCTCCTCGTGATCTTGAGAAATATCTGGTTCTTGGTTACATACGGGCTTGCCTTTGACCCTCACTGTGAGAAATGCACTCTGTCCTCTTCCTCCTGAGTCCTAAACCTCCTTGATGCCTGTTGCTCAGCTTCCTGAGGACACAGACTTCGTCAGACATAGCCAGACTCTTGATCGTAAGACGAAAACCCTTCTGAAGTAGGCATTGTATAATCAGACCAGTGCAAAACTCCCGAGTCAGCATACCTCAAACTGAATGTTTATTTCCAGCGAAGGCAGGTTCCTCATCTCAAAAAACCCTGGGACACAATATTGTCAGCGAAGTGAAGTGACTTCCTCTGAACCGTCCGCAACTTCCCTCTTCAAGTTAGCAACTCTTGTTTTAAAACTTAGAAACTTCTTTCTTACATAGCTACAGTCGGGACAACTTTCCTCTTAAAACTTCTTGCAGTCATCTGCATTCATTTGACAAGCCGTTTGCATTCAAATTTGTGTATGCATCTAGCACCAAATTCGTAGAAGGAAAAAGCTCGTGAAGATAGATTTTGCAGAAAATTAGGTACATAAACTGGAAGGCTATAAAGTCAACCGCGCAATATGCTCAGATTTCATGGGGGTAATATTCTGAAGAGAGAAGAGATCACATCCACGATAGGTTGAGGTGTATGCACAATGGCTGTGTGCTGTTATATGCAGATAACTTCACGCTAGTGTATGGTTAACAACACACGTGATGAATTCGTTACATGAGGTAAAGTTTAGGGTTTTAATCTTTCACATTCTCCCCTTCCATATTTCGTCCTACCATAACGTTTGCTTAGTTCTAGTTTCTAAAACTCCCAGACATCTAGGAATTAGCCTACGGATGACATTATCGACAACACTCTCTCCTATCGCTCTTGTCAGCAGATTTCTAGCCATTATACGCCAGCGAATGACGTTATCGACGACAGTTATCGCTAGCGCACCCTTCAGCATATCTTCATCCAATTCCCTACAGATCAGCTCAGTATACGCTCTGAATTCCATACTGATCTCGGAGCCTTTGGACGCTGGAAATTCTACGCCTCATTTCGTCGTTATTTTCCATAACCAATTCTCTGAAGAAATTGTTAAAAATCTATTTCCTTTACATGAACTCGGGCATTTCAATCCCTTTCTTCATCAAACCTCCTTTGATACCCTAATCAATCCTTAGAGTGCTGGAACATCATCTTTCGTCTGATCTTTTATTCTGGGAACTTCTGGTTTTACCTAGCGTTGTCCTGCGAATAACTTGCAGAAGTTTTAAGCATAGGAACATGCAGACGTCGCCAAGTGTCTCATCTCTCAGAATGCAAAACGAACTTGCTTGTGCACAGGGCAGGGTTTTGGCTTCAGAGTCGATATGTTGAGGAACGAAGCTACGCTTGATAGTAGAAGTAACGTAGTGATTTTTCAGAGAACCTGGTGCCATAGTCAATACTGCAAGAGCCCTGTAACTTCTCTATAGAGTGGGAGTAACGTGAGAATTATCATTCCGTCCAGTGAAAAATAAATGGTCTTGGCCGTTCGCAGTTGCTAAACTTGTTTGTCTGGGGAAACTTCTCATATTTTCTTTTTTACTTTTGGGTTTTATTGTTTCTTCGTTCCTTTAGCATTTTTTAGATAAAGGTTAATTTGCATATCGAATGAATATGTCTTGACTTCGTTGTGCGACTTTGGAGAAAATATCAGGTTTTGAGGTGGAGACAGCCGTTGGCGTTAACGGATATAAACAGTACCTAAGATGAATTAGCAAAATGGAACCAATTCGCTCGTAGTAGTATATGAGAACGAAGCTCCCATTTACTAATACGTGCATACATACACACACACACACACACACTGGATAGATAGAGAAACGAATGGATAGTAAAGATAAGTCCCTGACTCGTCAAAATGACCAATAAACTCAGGACGATAGGGACGCTTCCAGCCTGTTGGGTACGAGTTAGATGTGCTATTTGGGTACACAGACGAGAACCCATGGGAGAGAGAAGGGGGTTCGGTTCTGGGAGAGGTGCAACACCGCAGAGGCTGACAAATGAGACGAATTATAGAGGTAACAGAGAGAGAGAGAGAGATATTGATGCTAAATGACTTAGCTCGGAATTAGCAAGATGGGAAGGGTGAGAGTAGCAAATTACGTTTGTCGCTGGAATTTGGCAGAAGCGAATTTCGTGAAAGTTTGTATTAGGACCAAGATCATTTTTTTTTCCCCCAATGAGGTAAAGACACGGTAGTCGTGCAAATATAGAGCAAATACTGTTTTCACAAAAGTTTTTTGGGGGGATTATAATGGGATGATTTTCGACGAAATGACTAGAAAGGTAATGAAAAAAAGAACCCCGTGTCGCAAAACCTCATACCGTCTCAAGAACTGGGAGAACGAGACATTGAGGAAAGACACTAGTTTTGACAGCTAATCAAACATTGATATCCTCAGAGCATCAGTGAAACTCAATTTAAACGTAGCCTTTAAGAGATTTGGGGAAACAGAAATTTAAGATGTCTTTACGTAAATGTTTGAAAGGACAGAAAAAAGACAGTCTGGGCCAAGATATGCCTGTCAGTACTAAGAAACACATCAAGCCACAATAGAATTCATATATCAAGTTTATCCAATCATCTTAGTATCCAGGAACTACCATGCGATGAGAACTTGTATCCATGCCTGTTGCTTGTGATGTAAGGAACCAATTCTATGTACCCTAAGCTACAGACAAATGTGTGTATATATATATATATATATATATATATATATATATAATCTTAACGTTCTCACTGAAACGCTGTTTGTCAGAAC
>JAYMFT010153750.1:0-12567 GCA_038088735.1 Panulirus argus
CAGATCGTCACACAGGACCCATCTCTGGGGCCAGAAACAAGCCGTCACATAGAACCCATCCCTGGGGCAAGGGGCTAGCCACCGTCACACAAGACCCATCTATGGGGCCAGGGACAAGCCGTCACCAGCAGCACCACCTCGGGTAGGGTCTGATGGCCTGATCGTCAGGGAGGTGAGGTCGTCTACCGCAGGGGCCGCCACCAGCAGCGCCCGGCGTTAGTGAGGTCACTCCTTCCCCACGCTCATGGGCCCCACATCTCCCTGCCACGCCTCTGCCCTACCCCGGATCCGCCCCGCCCTGCCGCCGTGCCCCACTACGCCTCAGTCCTTCCCCGTCCCAACTCCACTCGGCCCCACCCTGACCTGGCCCAGCCCGTAGTGTCCACCACGACCCGTAGTCCCTCACTTACTCCATCCCAACCTGACTACCTCCCCGGCCCCGTCGGGATATACAGGTTATGGCCCCGTCCCTGTTGCGACCCAGGCCATGGCCTCGTCTCTGCTGTACCCCCAGGTCATTGCCCCCAGATTATGGCCTCGTCCTTTCCATACCCAGAGCCATAACCAGTCCCCCCCCCCCCCCGGCATGGTCCGTCCTTCCCTAGCACGAGTCATGGCTCCTCGCTTCCCCTGCTCGTCTGCTTTCCCCTGCAGGGCCACCGCCCCATACCCTGCCTCACCAGGGGTTTTACGGCCCCACTTTGCCCCATAACCCAGCCTCCAGCCCTGTCTTACCCCTGGGTTCCTGCCCCACTCCCGTACACCCGACCAGACGCAGGTGGTAGTGTGATAGAAAGACTGGGTGGTAGATGGATAGATGCGTCGGCAGGGGGATAGTGGTAGATCAGGGTAGACAGATGCACAGGTAGTTGACTGGTAGAAATTCTAGGAGAGAGAGAGAGCAGAGAGAGGAGACAGAACAAGTAGACGGGAATATATCGTGGTAGAGAGGCCGATGAAGAAAAGTATATCCATAGTGGCAGAGACTCACAGAGACAGGTATATACGGTGGGAGACGGACTGGTAAAGGAAGGTAAAAAAAAAAGAAAAGAAAGGTTGGTAGAGACAGGTATATACAGTGACTGGCTGTTAAAAACAGGTGTATATGATGGTAGAGAGATTGGTAAAGACAGGTATACACTATGGTAGACAGAATGGTAGTGACAGATATTCACATTGGTAGACAGGTTGGAAAGAGGTAGATATGCACAGTAGTAGACAGGCCTGGACAGACCTGGAGACAGACACGACTTGTGGAGGCGGGGATGGGACAGGCTGGTGTGGGATGACAGGTTGAAATGTCATTCACAACAACACAGACAAAATTAGACAGAGGTGACAGATGTCCCGGGACTGATGACAGAGGACACACCTAGGCGTGACAGGCGGTGGGATGAGACAGAGTACCAAGATAAGGACAGACAGATACAGACATGGTTATGAGGCACTGCTCCCCACCACACTTCTCCCTCCTATCCTCCCCATGCACTCTCCTCTCCCCACCACACCTCTCCCCCCTCTCCACACAGTCTCCATTCCCCATCACACCTCTCTTTCTCTCCCCACACACTCCCCAGCCCCCTATCACAGCCCACCACACACGTCCTCGCCCCCACCGCACTCTTCAGTCCACATACTCCCCAGCCGCTCCCCACCACAGCCCACAGCGCCCCACGCTTGAGAATATTACGCCATATTTCCACAATTCTTTACCCCCGCCGGGCAGCCTCCCCCAAGGGGTCAGGTGGGACCCCTGCCGGGGAATCTTCCCAGATTTTTTACTGCCTTTTAATGGAGGATTTTTCCAGGCATTTTAAGACCAGTTCCCCGGGCCAGCCTCGCCACAGCTCTCTATATTTAATTTACTCGGTGTGTATTCCAATATTACCTCTTGGGACATATCCCAGCATATCCTCTTGGGATATATCCCAACGTTTCCTCTTGGGACATATCCCATCATTCCCTCTTGGGACATATACCAACATTTCCTCTTGGGACATATCCCAACATTCCCTCTTGGGACACATCCCAACATTTCCTCTTGGGATATATCCCAACATTTTCTCTCCTCGACTCTTGGCTCACAAGTTTTACCCTCATGATAGACAGTTTGGGCGGTCGGGTCGGCCGAGAATTTATCGTGCTCAATACTCTGTCAGTCTGGAAGATCTGACGGGGGTGACGGGGGAGGTGTGACGCCGCGGCCGTCACCTGAGGTGGACTGTACGTGGGAGAGGCATAGAACAAGGACTGCTGGACTGCGACGAGGTCATCTGCCGGAGGATAGTAATAGTATCGTGAATCAAAGACAAGCATACGGAGAGAAAGGATAGTAAAGCAGAAGGTTCCTCCCCAACCACCACCGCTCCCTCCGGCTCACCAGCCGGTAGGAAAATAGCATTGACGGAACACCACGCTGCGGTGAACAGAGGCTGGGGGTGTGGACGCAGGAGGTGTGGAAGGAGGAAGTGTGGAAGCAAGAGATGTGGAGGTTGGGAATGTGGAGGCAGGGAGTGTGGAAGCAAGGGATGTGGAGGCAGGAGGTGGACAATGTACCCCATATCTTGACAATGTTTCTCATCCGGTCTTATTTTTTAAGAGCGTTTCATTCCATACCACAAAAAGGAGCGAAAATGCCCTACGTCTCCATCTCTTTTGTCTTTTATTTATATTTCATACAAGACCTGAACGCGATTAGGACTTTTCTCCGTGACTGGAAGCTGGAAACTTGGACAGAAAAAAAGAAAAGAAGAAAAAAATACTCCGGTATTTTACTGGAAAGGTTAAATGGAAAACGCTTTCTGATTTAATTACTGCCGCCGGATACACTCCATGGAAGAAGGGTTTTTATCCTCTCGTCAGCAAAGAAAGAGGTGATGTTGGTACATATTACACTCTTGCTCCTGAAGAGACTTATACTCTTGGTACGGTAAAACATCGATTCAACGGACCTCGATTCAACGTACGCCGGCGACAATGGACGACGTGTCCGCCAATCCCGATATAGGGAATCCAGACCTCTCTCTTGTATGAGATTACATTGAATTACGTTTAGCGTATCGACTGACCATGAAGTGCAAGTCTATTGTATGAACATTTTTTCCAAGCATTTCGGGAAATTGTTTTAAGGAAGGAATGCTAGAATATGACTCAGTTGAAGTTCGACTCCTTCAAACCTGTTGCAGTGGCTGCTGCTCCTTCAGCACAATCCTCTACCAGTGAGAGGTCTCGGGGGTTTTACTGCTCCCAAGATCCGGAATAAAGTTATTCTGGGTCACCACTATCGATCGCGGGAATGTTAATTCATGTGTCAAGCACGATCGGTGGTAACTAAAGATAATCAAAATTACATTATTAACAACAGTTTACAAGGTTCATTTTATATTAGTGTATTTCCTGACCGTATGATATGGTCATTACTGTACTGTGTGTGTATAACATACCATAATAAATCATGCGCATTTAACGGACAATCGGTATTAACGGATATCCCCTTCCTCCTATCTGTCCGTGTACTGTATTAAATTACTTTTCTAGATGCTTTATTGAAGTGGTTCACCTTGACAACGGCAGGTAGTCTTACATTACAGTGTTATTTAACTGTACTGAAGACACTTTTACCCACGTGTGTATCACACCTTCCCTTTAAGATGATGCCGTTGCTTGCGTTCACAGAGTGTCTCCATCTGACGTAAGGAGATGGCTCTAACCTGCAGCCGTCAACTGACGTGGACTGTGTTTGGTGTGGTGGTCGTGTGGTGGTTTTTGTGTAGCACTTGTGTCCTGCAGAGGCCCTCAAGTAACATTGGTGGCCTGCGGAAGCCCTCATGTAGCACTTGTAGCCTGCAGAGGCCCTCAAGAAGCGCATGTAGCCTGCAGAGGCCTCACAGTAAGTTCTGTTAAGAAACAGAGCTATTGGATAGCTGTTATGGTATGTGGCGGCCATAGAGTAGCTCTTGTCGACCCTCACAACCAACTCTCACCACCACCCTCACAACCCACTCTCACTAATACCCTCAATCCCTGAGAACCCACATTCTCTCCTTCTCTCTACCACCCTGACTTCCTCACAACCCAGTCTCAGCGCTTGATTACCACCCCTTACTCCATCACGATCCACACTCACCCACCTCTCGACAAGCCCCAGATCTGACATCCACTCTCTCCATCTTCTCATCTATTAAAGTTTATCCCCTGATTATTGACACCTCGAAAGGAATAACCTTCCAACGAGAGATGACAGCAACGCCACCTGCAACTTTAAAGGTACACTAGACAAAGTCCTCGCTTCCAGACCCCTACTGATATGTTACTTTCCTTCACCATAGTTATAAACACTTCCAGACATTCCTTCTTAATCTTTTTGTTTCTGTGTGTACTCTCTCGACACTGGACTTTCTCTTTCATGATCTCTAGAGCGTCACAGACACCCACACGACCGGACACAGTGGTCTTGCTACTGTCTGTGTTTCTGTGTTGCTTTGGCTGTGCAGATGACCAGCTGGTGGCTCTGGTATGTGCCCGGCCAGGGTCCCAGCATCACCGGATAACAGAGTCACTAACAGCGTTACGCTGATACCAAGTGGCACTTCTACCTTAGGGGGGGAGGGGGGGGGTTACTGCTGGTGAAACGTGGGTAGGTGGCTCCCTGGACTGGTGAGTAAGTAAGGGTCTTGGGGTGACACTCCTCTCCCTAACCACTCTCTTTCATTCCTCTCCCTCATCCTCCCTCTCACAGCCCCTCTCACTACTTCCTCTCATTATCTCCATAATCCTCTCCTCCTCCTTCCTATTCAGCCCCAGTCATAGGGGTTATATATGTGCTCCTGTAATCATTGAGTCAGGAGTACTGGTGCCATAAATCAGCTGGAAGTGTCAATGCGTTGGGTAAGCTATCAATGTCGGTGCCATGGCTGTGCCCTTTATGCCATATTGGAGTTTGCCATTGCCAGTACCGTCAATGGGCTGGGGTGGGGGGTTCCTCGTGCCATAAATAAGTTAACGGTGCCATTAACTCAGATACGTGAGCGGGTGCGTAAAGATTACTGTGGCGTCTAGCACCTCCATGGTGGCCACACCCACCATGGTCAGGCCTCAGTACCACACATGGTGGCCACACCCACCATGGTCAGGCCTCAGTACCACACATGGTGGCCACACCCACCATGGCCCGCCCTCAGCACCACTCATGGTGGGCGCACCCATCATGACCCGCCCTCAGTACCACTCATGGTGGCCACACCCATCATGGCCCGGCCTCAGCACCATTCATGGTGGCCACACCCACCATTATACAGTACATGAATCTCGTCTCTGTTACTCAAGACCTACACGGACGATAATGCCCGGGGGGTGTTGCCAAGAGTGTTGGTTTACATCACGAATGTTGGCAGCCCTGTGTGGCAGGGACTGTGTTGGCAGGTGTGTAGTAGGGGCTGTGTTGGCAGGTGTGTGGTAGGGGCTGAGTTGGTAGGTGTGGTAGTAGGGGCTGTGTTGGCAGGTGTATAGCAGGAGATGTGTTGTTAGATGTGTGGCAGGGGCTGTGTTACCAGGTGTAGCAGGGGTAGTGTTGGCAGGTGTGGCAAGAAGTAGTGTTGGTAGGTGTGTGGCATGGGTGATGTTGGTAGATTGTTGTGCGAGTGATGTTGGCAGGTTTGTGGCTGGGGTAGTGTTGGCAGGTGTATGGTGGGTAGGGGTAGCGTTGGCAGTCCCTCACACTAGATGGTTCATTGTGCCTAGCAACACACACACACACACACACACGACCCAGCTGGCCCTCACCACCTGCCACACAAGACCCAGCTGGCCTCACCACCTGCCACACATTATTGCCTCAGTATTTCAGACTCGTACGTTTGTAATGGGGATGTTTATGTGTTTGTGTTCAGCAGAGAAGGATTAAGTGACGCGTCTGGATCAATGAATTATTCTATCTCTTCCCTTTTAATGTTTTGTCTCGCAAGGCTGGGGCTCGGAGTTCATCCTTACTATTGTCTTTATAAAAACAGTGAAGGGATGCCTGTCGTTGGTGATGGGGTGCTTGACATATTCACGTTCATTCTGCCGTCTGACTTTCCTTTAAAAATTTTGCTCCAGGCATATTGGTCCTGCAAGGTATTTTTTTTCTTTTTTCTTTTTTTATTTTTTACCCGTTTTCCGTCCGGCGTGGTGCCGGAGAGAATGGATGGAGGGTGGGGAGAGAACTTTAACATTGCTCTCCTTTTCTTTTACTGCTTTTAAAGGGGACTGCGTCGTCTTTTTGGGGGAATGTTAAGGTGCAGACCACCTCGCTCGGACCCTTGGTCTGAGTGGTCTGTGTCTCTATATAAGTCTCTATCTCAAAGTAGGGTGGTTAGAGGAGAGAAAGAAGAGATAGGACAGGGACAGCTTGAAATGGAAGAGAAGACTGAAGTGGGTACAAGAACATAAAGAAAGTGTTTCGATGCTTGTGGGTGATTGTCTGGAAACGTGTTTTTTGATGCCTTTATTAAGATACCCCCGGTAAGCTGAGAATGAGTATGTATGTATTCGTGTTGTATCTTATGTTTTTTTGAAGGAGATTCGCTGAGCTGAGCTAAACATTGCTCATTGTGCGTACATCGATGGATGACTGGAACCTCGTAAGTGCCTCAAGGCTTCCAGGGAACCAAAGGTTGTTCCATGTTTGCACTGCTGACTCCTTGCCAGAATGCTTTTGGGTCACTATATATTTTTGCGCCAGGGAGTTGACCGTATTTCCCCACTGCAGGGTTAGGTTGTTTTCTTGCTGTTGCCATTAAGGTCTGCTGGAGATCTTTACGCTGGTGGTATAGAGCATATGTCCAGCCGAAGGAGTTCAGCGTAGACTTAAATACTGGTGAACCGGTGTTTGGTTTCTGTTCCATGTGGACTGGGCGAAGGGTACGATTGATGTCATCTATCTCCTGGTGGAGACTGCAGTTGATTACGGTTTGCCGATGATCTCATAGCATCTGTCTAGAGCCCTCACTATTTCATCAGTTTGCTTCCTATCGAGGTTGATATTTGAGAGGGATTTTTGCTAACCGCTTCGATGAATGGGTTCCAATTAGTTGTCTTCCTGGGTAGCCAGCCGTTGCGTACTGGAAATGAGGGCTGGAGCGGTTGATATAGTGACTGCCGTGGGAATATGATCGCCGATTGTGAGGCCACCTTGTCTGGTGTGGATGGAGTGGTAGCGTTTTGTCCTTTCCAAGAAGTTTAGTGTGGTTAGGGCTAAGTGACCTATATAAAGGTTGGGAAGTCTGGCAACAGGTGTTGAGCGTCGAAGAAACATTTTTATTAGTTTTATCTCTGCCTGTGGCTTTTGTGGTACGGTGCCCCGTGTTTGCAAGTGTAGCGTTAAGATCATCGATGACATATGCTGGTTCTGGTGTCCTAAAGGATCTTGTAGTTATCTGGTAACATAAGGCATCTCCGTCTTGGGAGGACTTAGCCTGTAGGAATATTAATTGGGTCCATTGATGTCATCGAGGATTTTATGTCGTTTTCTTTACCTTCTCAAAACTTCTCATGTCTGCCACCTGACCCTCTCTGAGAGGCAAGTTTCCTACGTCTTCAGACGACACTTTTAGAAAATCCTTTTCTTCCTTCTCCAATTATTCAGCGATTCTGTATTGCCTCTAAGGCCTGTCCACGTGAGGGCTTCTGTCCACGACCGTCACCTTCCATCTTCCAACCTCTCTATCAGTCCCCCCTCTACCTCCACTCTCCCTTCCTCTCCTCCCCTCCGTCTTCTTTCGCACAATTTCGTCCCAACAGCAAAAGGTAACGTTTGGGGCAGGTATGGGTTAGTCCAAGGCAAGTGAGAGGAAAGCCAAGGCAAACGTGAGGTAATCCAAGGCAAGTTTAATGCAATTCAAGGCAGATGAGAGGTAGTCCAAGCCAGGTGTGAGGGAATCCAAGGCAGGGTTGGGATAACCCAAAACAGATGTGGGTTAATCCAAGGCAGGTGTAGGGTAATCAAAGGCAGGTGTGGGGTAATCTAAGGCAGGTGTGTGGTAATCCGAGGCAGGTGTGGGGTAATCTACCCCGTTGAGATTATCCTAAACTTTGCATATTGTTGTGTAGAGTACTTTCGTGAGGAGGGGGGGGGGAATTATGTGGATAACCTTAATAAAGGGGATTAGCAAGTTGTGGGGTAATCTGGGCCCGGTAAAGTACCCAGGAGGTGTGATCTTGGAGGATAACTCCTCTTTATGATAACTTAGAACTCTTGCAAGTAGCTGCGTGTTACAAGTAAAAATAACTAAAGGTTATAAATGGTTTAGACTAAGTCCTGGTAACTAAGAACGGACGTAGACATAAGTTGGTACGTGTCATGGCACGTGCGGACAGTTACGACGTGATCTCTGCCACCTGTTCTTAACGCTATCTCGCTAACGCAGGAAATGGCGAATATGTGTGACAGAAAAGTATATATATATATATATATATATATATATATAGATATAGATAAATAGATAGATAGATAGATAGATAGATAGATAGATTGATAGATAGATAAACAGATAGATAGATAGATAGAGGGATAGATAGCGAATAAGAGAGGGCATTCATAAGGGCGTTCACTTGCCAGTGCCGTTCCAATTGACATAAAAAGTTATAATTATCATAAACACCCCCACATCTCCCACTTTTACTATCAATCCCAGTCTCACCACCACCACATTCACCACAATCACCACCACTACCACCACAGCAGCAGCCATCATAAGCCACACTTCATCCCGGCCGTAATCCGCCACAATCCTCCTTATCACAACCTCCACTCTTGCCTCTCACGTGGTCTTCCATTTTTCATCACGTAATTCCTTTAGTTTCTTTATTTCTCTCATCCTCATCTAATCCTCGAGCCTTCCCTTTCCCCGTCCTCTCTGGTTACCAGTCCCCGGCTAGGTGTGTATATGTCATAAACCTATCCTCCGGCGTCCTGTTTAGCTAGCTACCAAGCCCCCGGCTCTGGCGGGTCAGGATGAATTAAGTAAGGTCGTCTTCCTCCCACGGGTAAGGTGGCCACGCCCCTCAACTCTTGACCTTACGCCTCCTGGAAGGGTCAGTCGGCCGAGTGTCTTCTATATGGTAATGGCTCCAGTCAGGGACGGTGGCCACGCCCGGGATATAGGAAGAGGAGCAGAAGGAAAAGATCAAAAGGTCCAGCGAGTGTGTAAGAACATGTCGAAACGGGCGGGGGTGCAAGGTCTGCCGGTAATCTCTCCTGTGTGAATCACCTCTGGTGCGCCTTCGACATCTCCCAAGCACTGGACGGGGTGTGGCACAAGTCTTTGCTCTCTAAACTTCCTTATTTTCGCTTCTCGTAATTCATAACTTTCTCTCTGGTCGTTCCGTTGCAACGCTCGTTGCGACCTTCTCCCCGTCTTAACCTAACAAAGGCGGTGTTCCTCAGGGTTCTGCCCTGTCGCCTAATGTCTTTTCTTCTTCGTTTCTTTTCTGCTCTTTCCTTTGTTCACTCTTATGCCCGATGATACCACTTATCGCCTTACTCTCCGTCCCTTCATTATTTTGTTATTAGTCCTCCCTCTCGCTCTGAACGTAATTCCTCTCTTAATTCGGACCTGTGCAGCGTTTCTGAATGAAGAAGGCTAGACTCAGCGGTGCTTAAATGCAGTTTTCAACAATTTCTCTTTCTAAGTGTCCCTCTTCTTCTTCTTCTTCTTCCGTTCAGTCTGGAAACACCAAAGTTCACCCCTGTCATAACACAAACATGTTGGGCAACACCGCAGTCTCCACTCTCTCTCTCTCCTGGTAAACCCCACGTTGCCAGCGTTACAAAATCTGCTTCCCAGGAGCCGAGGGTGTTGTGTTGATACCGTAATCATCTCCCTAATGAGCGGTTATCTCATATCAATAGGGATTTTGTTGGCCCCATTTTGGAGCACTGCTCACGCACATCTGCGGTGGTCTGTCCTCCACCCACCCCTCTATCAGCCGAGGTGAGATCAAAAGCCTTCCATCTCATTAGTCCTCCAAAAATCATTCCCACTCCAACCGTCTCTCCAAGAATCACCCTTCTCCAACCGTCTCTTTCTCCTCTCCGCCACGATGATGCCACCCTCTCCCTGTTCTTCAGATGTAATTTTATCGACCAATGTTCCCGTGAGCTGTGTCCGTGTTCTTACCACCAAGGCAGCTTGACACGGATATTGCAGCTGCTTCCCATAGTTTCTGTGTTGCGACCGGCCACGAGCATTGACCATTACAATACCTCTTTTCTTCTTTCCCATCGAACAGCAAAGCTGTGAAATTATCTTTCTTCCTTCATCTTTCCTTCCTTCTATCATCTTCCTCATCTTAAGATTCAGGTGTACAAACACCGTAGGAGGTCTCTTTAATTTCTTTCTTTTTCCCATACCTTATTTTCTTTTCACTCAAGACGGCCCGTGCCTTTTCGATCACCATAAAAGAAAAAAATATATAAAAGGAAAATATATAATGACGAAATCAGTAGTTTAGTTTTAATGTGACAAGATATGACCAGCAGTTCTGAAACGGCCATCTCTTCAACACTCCTAAGTTATGAAGGCAGTACTTCCCCTGGGGCGGCTGCTGTCAACCTTCCCCAAGTGGTAAGCGTAGGAACACACACTCTAAACCTTTAACTAACGTCACTCTTGCCCAAATATTAACATCACTCGTAAGAACATTTATACCCGTGTGTATTATGTATTCATGACCCTTGTGTTCATGGCCATGATCTGCTAAGCACAAGCTCTCAGGAAATCATCATATAAAGAAGTTCCCAGCGGCAGGAGTGGGTGGAATGGCCCAGTGGGTGAGTGGGTGAGTGGGTGGGGTGGGTGGGTGGTGATGATGACGTCGTGAAGGACCCGGATGTTATCTGGAGGGGACGGGAACCAATCACTATATGGCCTCCAGTGGCCGTGTCCTCCTCCTCCTCCTCCTCCTCCTCCAAGGCTGCGATAACCATGTTATCGTACCGTCTATCACCTCGCTATCGCTACCGTAAATCTGACAGTTGGCTGGTCGGCAGGCCGGCCGTGCGTCCCAGACGTGGCCGCCCACCAAGCGCACCAGAGAGACTGTGACTGACTCAGGTGCGGAAAGAGACAGAGGGAAGAAGAGGGAGACAGTGAAGGCCAGGAGACTCCCCTCAGGCCTGGCCACGGATAAGTGTGTGAGAGGCCATGCAGAGAAAACGCGAGAAATTCAACTCATGCACAGAATCTGTTGAAAAACTATGCAAAGGGGATTTGCACTTACGGCGAGACTGGAATATCATGCCGGGGAAAAATCTATTAAACGTTCCAGGTAATGTTTTGAAATGGCTTAAGAAAGGTAAATGCCACTTTGGGGGAAGGATACAGATCTTACCGCACAGAAATGTGCAAAGCATCTTCATAGAGTTTAGGCGCTGCCTGAAGAAGTACCGCGAGCTCCACCTCATAACATAACGACACTGAGACGACAGTTTAAGCAACAAGTAATACGCTTTTTACGTGCCAAGATGCAAGAGCCAAAAAATCAATGTATACCCGGCAAAGGAAAGAAAATCCCATCAGTTGAAATAAAATATACCAGTAACTCACATACTGCAATAACATAAACGATTAGCAGAGCATGACGTTATTCAGAATCTGTCATCCAGTAAATAGCAAAAGGGCTAAATTTATCACCGACAATATTGGTATCACCAGCGGACAAATAATAAAACCAGTAAATTAATCTATTATTTCATATCTCAGTAATACAGACTGAGTGCGTCGTAAATAAACGTACCGATCGCATGACATTGTTTTTTTTACTAAACAACTCGATGACATTAATGCAAAGCTATTTTAAATATTACCTATCGTAGACAATATCAATATAATATGGATATTGTCTTGGCCGCACTTCCCCTCAAATCCCACGCGCTGTAACAGCATATATTATCCATTATATTTCGCATTACATCAGTTGCTACATATAAGCTATCCTAATACTCACTCTAAACTTTGCTACACATTCCGTACCTCCTAAATGGGGTGACACAGAATCACAGTGGTAGAAAAGAAGGAGAGCTCTATAAACAGAAGCCATCCTGACCGCAGAACGTCTCTCTCTGGCGCGGGAACGCCCGGACAACAGTGTATTCCTACGCCGTACGCTCGTAATCCAACACACGAATCGTCTTTACAGCTGCCTCCAATGTAGAAAGATTAGATAAGTTTCCTGGAATGAAATGACGAAGCAAAGAGAAGCGCCAGACCATCGATTACACAGAAATGACTATGGCGTCACAGGGAACCACTTCATGATTCTTCTCATGGTACTGGATGAGACTCATGTTTTCTGTTTCCACTCAATGATTACAAAACTTTGAAGTTAGAAATTTTACTATAATCTTCCTCATTATAGGAGGACAGTAATGGATACCCACAACTGTAGATGGAGACAGGATTGTAAAGCAGAAGGATCTTCCCCACCCACCACTATAGATGGAGACAGGATGGTAAAGCAGAAGGATCTTCCCCACCCACCACTATAGATGGAGACAGGATGGTAAAGCAGAAGGATCTTCCCCACCCA
>JAYMFT010153760.1:0-12567 GCA_038088735.1 Panulirus argus
ATATATATATATATATATATATATATATATATATATATATATATATATATATATATATATACACGTATATATACATATACGAAGTGGCATATACGCTCGTATGTAGTCAAAGTATGTACATACAAGCATATACAGATAGACCCCGTTCCATTTTGCAAGTATGTCTTAATACCAATCTTCAAAGTGGGTTTAACGCCATTACAAATATTACCAGTTTATTTCTAGGGAAGTCTTGCTACACGACTCTGTTTCCTCGGAGCTTGTAACTGAATTATCTTCCAATTAACACTTGTAAAGAACAGAGCAAAAAACTGGCATCATTACTCCACTTTTCACGTAATCTATATGCAGATCAGACAAATTCAATAGATCTCTGGTAAAGTTACCTTCGTTTTTTTTTTAAAGTTTTGTGGTCTTCCCCCTTTGACTCGTATTCCCCACTACCCCCCGTTTTCGTTTTACATCTCTTTTTATGATAACGTAAACGTTAATGATAGATATATGCACACACGAGCGCCTTTGAAATTGTCGGACGGTGATAGATTTATACACCGCGTCTGATTTTGAATCACAGGTCGATTATTGATAGGCTTTCTTGTTGATAACCGTGCCGATCGTCAGCAAGCTTACAATTCATTCCCTCAGGTAAACACACACTCTCCTCTCTAAATCCTTATGAGTTGCTACCCACAATAGACTGTGGGAAAGAAGAGGGACACGTCTACTGTCTGTGAAAACAGGAAAATAGCCGTCGCTAAGGAAAATGCGCCGTAATCATAGCGAGACTGTCTGTGGCCTTAGAAATATATGGTGTCTCCTGAAGAAGGCGTCGTAGGACGGTTCGAGTGTTGGTTATAACTTGATCGTGTTGGCCTTGATTACCCTGCCAGCCATACACATAGACACGAACATTACTTAAGAGGATTTGAGTTCTGCCTTTAGTGTTATTTACTAGAAAGGTCCGCGTTCGTGTTTTAGTGTGATTGTTATCAAAGTTTTTTTTTTTTTTTTATGTCTAGCAGGTACAAATAATCGGCGATAGTCACTGCGTAAAAATGCGGCCTTATCGGTTATCGGTCTTATCTGTCGTGGCTTATCAGGAAAGCAGTGTGTGGAGCGGCACTGTGGCGTTGGGTTGGGTTTCTGAGGGCCAGTGTAGCCATGGGCTCCCTTGTGGTAGTGTGATCTCGCCGCCGCCGCCGTCCGCCAGGCCAAGCCTAGGTAACGGACCTTTACTAGTCACTGAAAACGAGAGGTGTAACACGGGTGTGAACGTATATGTTACGTTACCTGGAAGTGAGTAAGGATTGTGATATGCAGCGAGAGCAGAGTGCGGTGAGAACGGAACTGTTTCTCTGTCCGGGTTACATCCGACTGAGCCTTCTATATCTTGATACGGATAAGCGGGGGCGATAAATGTGGTGTGTGAACACTCCCCACGACAGCCCTCCAGCGTCCGTGTCTTGTGGTGTTTGTGTGGCGCAGGGCGAGGCCTGGGCACTAGCAGCAGGCCCTCGCTTACGATGCTCTGCGAGGTGGGAAACCTGTAGTGAAGTGGATGGCTAAAGATAAGCCCTCGAATGGGAGTGGACGACCACAGAAGGACTGTTGGCTCTCGCTGACGCCCCACTGGCAGTTCACACGATGACGAATCGTAACAGTGACTCAACAGCGAGCGAGTGTGACCATCCTAGACGACCCCCAACTAGGTGATTCACGTCCCGTTAGTAATGGCGTTGGGATGCGGTGGTGTGGACGTGATGGCCAGTGTGGTACGATCGCGTTAGGGACGCGACACAACGGCGCGAGTGGGGGTAAGGAGTGAGTTGAGCGTTCCTTCCCCATCAGACAGTGTTGTGATCCGTTAGTTCGAAGACTCGCTCTTATCTCGAGAGCAGGTCGTAACTCTGGTGATAAGTCTGGCCCATAGTAAAGGGGTCTTGTGTGTTTTGTATACACGCGGTCACACCACCAGCAGGAGAAAACGATATATTTTCCCCGTACTTTAAGGACTGAAGACTGACTGGTGTGGTTCATCCCTTGGCGATAGTCAAACGTTACGGTGAGTAAGGCTGGGTCGTTTTAGTATCGCTGTACTCAGGTGCCTCCATTCATGTAATGGTGTGGTTCACACTTTTGCCGTGTGGCTCTAACGTCTCGGCCGCACCAGAGTTACGTGGGCCTGGGAGAGAAAAAGGTGATCGATCTCACCAATTGCTTTTTGGTCTTGGCTAAAATTTGACCCCCCTCCGGGTTGTCTTGTGGGCCCAGTGGGTCCCTTGCGTGGTATCCCCGTGGCTCAGGCCCGTGATAACACCTGATAACCTCTCGTATCTGATAGGAAGTTTGCTGTTGTTTATCGCCTGTGGCAAGCAGGGGCTGCTTGCGTTTGCAGGGTGGTGGATTAAGCCTCGTGCGGTGTTGGTGAAGGAGAAAGTGCAGTGAGGGTTGGCTCTTGTAATGCAGTTAGGCTGGCCTTGCACGATGAAGGCATATTGAAAGCATAGCTCATGCCTGTGGCGACGGTAATGGAGCATGTGTGTGTGTGTGTGTTTGATTCGAGTGGGGAAGGTACCTGTTTTTCGATTAGCAGTCGAAGTACTTCCTCGCTTGATGGTAATTGCCTCTCTCAAGACTCCTTGAGCCGTGGGTTTAGGTTTCGGCGCTGACTTTGTACTGGATGGTAAACCTTTCGGGCACAAACGGTACAGGCCTCGAGCAGGACGGTACAGTCCCTGAGCAGTACGGTACAGCCCTTGAACACGACGGTACTGCCCTGGGGCACGAACGAACGAGCCTTGGGTACGACGACCTGGCCAGGTCGTAGTACCCAGAGGTCGCACCGTCGTGCCGTTGGGATGAAACGCTTCACAGCACAGCCTTGTCACGCACCCCTCCCCCTCCCCGATTGCAGCAATACGACCCCCTCCCCCTGCCCTAGGGGACAGCACCAACCTCCACCCCCCTCCCCCCCGGGTCGGAGGTCATGGCTGGAGGTGATGGTGGGGGTGGAGGGCAGGGTAGGGATGGAGATGGTTCACACGTGAGGGGCGAAGACCCCCCCTGGTGTTACTTCAATGGTGGGCCGCAGCCACCTCACTCATCCATCCCCTCCTCTCTCAACCCCCCCCCCTGCTCTCTCTCTCTCTCTCTCTCTCTCTCTCTCTCTCTCTCTCTCTCTCTCCCGGGGAGAATTACTGAGGGGGGAGGGGGTAAGTAAGTGAGTAGAGTAGGGGTCCCGACAGGGCTAATGGGTCGGCCCCTTTCACCGTGTTTTAATATCATCATTAATGCAGGACGGCCCTCACTTTGTGTGTGTGTGGGGGAGGGGGGAGTGTGGAGGTGGCGGTGGGGTCTGTCCTCTGTGCCACGCCCTTCGCCATCACTCCCTACCTCCCCCCTTTTTGGCGGTCCACGCGCCGCCATTGTCCCGTCGTGTCAGTAGGGAGTCCTCTTCACCCGTCGTGTCAGTGGGGAGTCCCAAGAGAGAGAGAGAGTTAGCTCATTACCGTCATCAGTGCGCATATTTTTTGGCTTTGGCGGCGGTGGCTGCAGCAGTCACTCGTTCGCCTAATTTGAATCCGATGTAGCAGGACGGACGGGGCGGGGTGTGGAAGGTGGCGTCGCGCGACGGCTCGGCGTCTGGGACTCTCCCGTCCGGCCGTCAGACGATGAGCGACCCCGTTTTTGTTGTGATGGTTTTACGTCGTTCGGGGTCATGGGAACCGGTCGCAGTGTGGCAGGAATTTTTTGTTCCTGTGTACGTCTGGTTTTGCTGGTCAACCTATAGCCAATTTATATATATATATATATATATATATATATATCGGAGAGTACCCAAGGTTATGTGGTTCAGAAATGTTTTTAACCTTCACCAGATATCTACAAGATAACTCAGCCTCACTTCTGTCCACAAACACGACCTATTTTCTATTCTGCCGCATTAGAATTTCACGGGCACATCTTGGGTTGGGCTCCCATAGCCGAGGGCGTTGGTTTACGGATGTGCGAGGCTGTGCCCGTTGGTTCCGGGCGTGGTGTTGGGGCGTGTGGTATTCGGGAGGGCATTAGTGCCTAGATGCAGGTTTAGAGAGAGAGAGAGAGAGTCGAAGGGCGGCTTTCCTGAGGTGTGTGTGTGTGGACGTGGTCAAGGGCTCTGAGCTGGTGCCTCTCTCTCTCTCTCTCACTCTCAAAGGTCGGCATGCCGACGACAGCCAGGCTCAGATGTTTCGATTCCCAAAATGTGTGTTCGTTTTTAACTCTCTCTCTCTCTTTTGCAAGGGACTTAGGGGCTTGGAAGAGGGATTGGCGTTTAGTTAAAGGTCTGGCTGGGTTTGTTGAAACGTTTGATGGGGATTTAGGATTTCGATTTTTTTTTTTGCATCGCCTGACTTTTTTCTTTTTTTTTTCTATGTTATGTCTAACAGGTGGTCACGTGTGGGGTTTTGGGAGGTGGTATGACAACGTTGACAGGATGAATTTGACAACGTTGACAGGATGGATTTGACAAGGTATGTGTCATGCCCTCGACGTACTCTGTGCCATGCACCTTGCACTCCAAGACCGTGTTGTGTGTCAGTATTAAGGCGAGTACGTGTGAGTAATAATCTTGTGGAGAATATATGGTCTCCGTTGCAACCCTTCCCTCATTGATCTTGCCGTAATCTCGCTTTCCGTGGGTCACCCAAATCCTCCCCCTCGAGTCTGTAAGACCCGGTCTCAAGTTACCACAAGGTTCCCCCGTCAGGGTGTATCCCCCTAGGATCTCCTCGCCCTCTCTCTCTCTCTCTCCCTGCCTGACATATGGCGCCTGTCCCAGCGAGGTTATTATTTCAGCCTTCCCTCGGATTTATCTTACCCTTTCCCCTGGGGGTGTATCCTGACCTTCCCCGGGGGTGTATCTTACCCATCCCATGGGGGTGTAACTTGTCTTTCCCTGGGGCGTATCCTGTCCTTCCCTTAGGATGTATCCCGTCCTTCCCTAGGGTGTGTCCTGTCCTTCTCTCCGGTGTATCCTGCCCTTCCCCTGGGGTGTATCCTGTCCTTCTCTTCGGTGTATCCTGCCCTTCCCCTGGGGTGTATCCTGTCCTTCCCTAAGGATATATCCCGTCCTTCCTTGGGGTGTATCCTCCCCTTCCTCAGGGGTGTATCACGTCCTTCCATGGAGTGTATCTTGTCCTAGTCTTGCCCCTGTCACTCTCTCCATCTTCACCACAGAGTGTCATGCGAACTGAAAACACGCTGGCGGAATCGACTGTCAAAGATCGTTACTGTACTGGGTGGAAGGCAAGGGAGAAAAAAAAAAAAAAGTAATATGGCAGTCCTTACCCCGGCCTCATTTCCAACTTCAAGGCTTTACACCTTGTTTGTTCCTCATTGATTCGGTGCTAGTGGGATGGATGGGTGGGTGTCTGACGGTGTGGTGTCATCACGATGGAGTGTACAGAGTTCGTAGGCTTTTTTTTTTTTTTTTACTTCTCTCTGGGGGGAGGGTAGGCGTTTTAATGGCGTAGGTGTCACGTTAGGCAAGTCCCTCTCTGTCTCTCTCTCTCTGGGGGCTATAACTTTGTTGAGTGGAGGTGTCGTGTGTCCGGCATGCGACGCTGGGAACCGTGAGCGAGGCAAGGGATGTATTGTCGTCGTTGAGTACCCGATGGAGGGGTGTGGGGCGGGTGGGGGGGGGGGAGTACAGGGCTTGAGGTAAGGGAGGGAGGGAGGTTAAAAGTGGGTCAGGAGGGTGGGTGGGTGCTACGGAGGAGGCTGTGTCGAAGTAGGAAGGTGACGCTACGGCAGCTTTTCATGGAGAAAGAGGGTTGATATGTATGGTCTTCCCTCGTCTTGCAAGGAGGGAATGTCTGCAGGAAAGACTCGTAAGCATAGTTAAGAATGAACTTGTATACAGAGGACCCACGGCCATGTTTTCTTGTGCGAAGTGTTCTACTAATTGTGGAAATTCAGGGAGAACTGAACAAACGTTTTTCTCCTTCCAGTGCGGAAGTCAGTCTGTGCAGGAACGAATTGAGCCCCTCGTAAAGAGCTTGCTCTTTCAGGATGCAGTACGGGAACAGATCGTTACCAACAGTTCCGGGAGGAGGCACTGTTATCTGGCACGTTTCAAACCAGAGTGAGTTTGTTGGGAGGTGTTGGGCGCAAGTTAGATTACCAGATCTCTGGGGAGAACCAGTCTCTCGCTGCTGGACAGCCTCTCTCTCTCTCTCTCTCTCTCTCTCTCTCTCTCTCTCTCTCTCTCTCTCTCTCTCCCCCCGAAGTGTGTTGGGTTCGGAGGGGGACAAAGCCAATTTCGGTAGTTGTTTTGTCAAGATTTTACAAAGTCGTCGGGATCCAGCCGAAAGCAAAGCAGTAAATTTAAACTTTTATGCTCTTGAAGTAAATATACAAATGTATTTTTTAACTCTTTTTTTTGGGGGGGGGATTAGCAGAAATTTTAGTGACGGTAGATGACTGTGGTATTACTTATAGCGAGGCAGAGTAATAACGTTTTGGATCCAGCCGACAACGAAGTTTTGGGAACTCATGCCGCAGTGCTTGACGCTACTACGTCCCAGGTGCGGATTTATAGCACTTTGGCGGGTGGTGCTGTTAATCCCAGGTGCCCAGTGGGTGGCGCCCTATCCCAGGTGGAGAGCTGTTAAGTGCCACAGTGGACGGCACCATCTCCTCCACTGGTCTAGTGTGGTCTGGTCTGCCCTTTACGACACCCGATCCACCCGACCGGTCGGTTCTCCTGGCCGGGAGCAAACCCGTGTGGCCACTAATCTCCGCCAAGATGATACTGGCTTGGGGAAGTGACCCCATCGGGACTTCACCTTGCCTCCACAAGCCTCCTCCCTCCTGGCCCCCATGCTCCTCTTCACTCGCTGGCTCGGTTGACTGTTTGTACCAGCTGGTTTAAAGATGAATACGGCGTATTTCCAGCGGGCCTCCTTTACGTACCCGTTACGCACATCTTGTTTTGATTGTAATTCTAATAATAAGACCCCTGGCTCATAAGAAACGTTGAAGGTCACTGATGGGAAGGACTGACTGACTTCAAATATAGAGAGGGTGGGGAACGCATAATATATCACTGGTATAAGAGACTTTTTTTTAAGAAATTTGGGAAAAAGAGCAGAGTTATTAGTGAGATCGAAGAATGAATACTTATCGTAATGAGAAAAGCTATGGTCATGGACCTCAGGCCTCGTCGCCCAGTTTGAGGTCACAAGGAGGAGGGAGATGCCGAAGCAGCAAGTATGAATGGGAGATGAGCCAGGCACGACTCGACCTGGAGATAAAAAATTACACAAAGATATTGGTTCTCTCCTGTTGCACTTGGTCGAGTTCGCCCTGCCACGCCAGTAGAGTTCGATGTTGCCCATTCGATAATACACTTCTCTTGCAGTTCTCTTGCAGGACGAGGCTCCAGGGGACTCTTAAAGTCTTCTTCAATAAACAAGAGACATCATTAGCATGTGAGTAAACATCTGGTGAGAGAGACGAGAGAGAGAGGGCGCCAGGACCTCTTCTGTGATCTTTAGAAAACTTAAAGCGATAATTGAATTAGTAGGACGCTGGATTTAAACTGTTTATCATATTACACCTTTTTTTCTTTCATTATGAATCAACAGATTGTTGGTGCTAACACGATAAAGAGCTTCGTTCCCCCCCACCCCCAAGGACTTCTGCTTATAGCACCTCAGCTGTTCCTCTTTTACGTGTATGGCAT
Source organism: Panulirus argus (assembly GCA_038088735.1). Classification (NCBI taxonomy): domain Eukaryota; kingdom Metazoa; phylum Arthropoda; class Malacostraca; order Decapoda; family Palinuridae; genus Panulirus; species Panulirus argus. The sequence goes on from JAYMFT010153760.1 coordinate 7,727, forward strand.
AGACGTTAAAGAGCAGCTGTTCCTCTTTTACGTGAATGGCATAGATACAAACAGAGATCAGGGCTTTATGTATGATGATACAGATCCCAGTATAAGAATAAGAAGATCCACGTTTGTAGAAAACACAGCACAGTCGGACGTCAGTAATGTCTTACAGCGAAGCACAGAAAATGACGAAGGCGTTTACTATATGAATAACTCTGGTACGGGGCAGTGAAAAATACAGTCTCACAAAACGCCTGACAGTTTTAAATGATGTCGCGTGAAGCGTGAAACATCCGCCTTGATTGAGAAAACACAACAGAGGAATTCCTGCCTGTTCACGGTTAAGGTTTTGGACGAATTCTTTGGAGCATTTTCGGAATGCTTCCCATCTCGAAGGAGAGGGACGTGGTAGGAATGACAAGCAGGAGGAGCATTTGGTACCAATAGGATAGAGTAGGAGAAGTCAAGGCTCCCTCCCTCCACACCTCCCCCTATCCCTTTCCCTCTCCCCCCCCCCCCCCTATTTTTTTTTTTACGTAGGAGGTTCTTGAGTTTTTAAAAGGGAGAGAGAGAGAGAGACCCTTCCACAACCCAGCGTCTGCACTGTTATGCCAGCTGCCCGCCGCACCAGTCTGGCTGATCGCATGGCGGCCAAGACGAACGAACTGGTCTGGCTGGACCGGACGGTGTTGGTGTTGTGGTGGTGGTGGGGGAAGGTGGGAGGAGGAGGCGTGCTCACCGGAACAAACATGGTGAACAGTTAACCAGTTTTATGTTGCACGGCGATGACGCCCTCCTGTGACGCAGTTCCTGCAGTCCAGCAGGGTAGTGTTGTACCCCCGTGATAAGACAAGTTAACTGGGTGATTATTTGGGCCAAGTAATTTGATTTATAGATTGAACTCTGATTTAAGTTTGTAAATGAGAAAAGAGATTCGCCTTTTTAGTAACTGGGGAAAAAGGAGCTGATAAATAGTACCTATTGGGTTATGAGGACCAGGAACCCATAGTTGGAAGTATTGGTTGTTTCACTTCACTTATTTCACAGGTAATGTCACTCCCAAGTCGGTTGGTTGTTGTCGTATTGAGAAAGAAAATCTTCCTCCGTCGGCTCCTTAACTTTCATGGTCTCACTAACTAACTTTCCCAACTCAGGAGGTTCATTCGTGGAGTTAGTCCCGACAGCGTGTGAGGCTGTGGAAGGTGGCAATCACCATGGCCTGGGTAGCTATACAGGAGGCTAATATGTTTCGCCGGCTTATCTCAGTCACGAGTATATGTTACCAGGCGGCTTGGGTCTCTGAAGATCAGCATCTGGGATATGGTTAAGATTACTTAGCTAATAAGGTGAAAGAAGATGTTTAAACTGTTGATCACTACCGTACGAGCCACTATAATCCACGGCGGTACGACCCGGTATAAAGCCCGAGTGTACAACCTCTCTGAGCCCTTCGGTACGACACCCCAGAGCCCTACGGTACGGCCCTTGAGCACGACGGTACAAGCCTTGGGAGCAGTAAACGTTTTTTTTTTTTTTTACCTCCCCACCTTTGTTTTTATGGCTCGTGTCATAAGGCCCTCGTCCGCCGTACGGGGATGGAGAGAGAGAGAGAGAGTGGGACGGGTAGGGGGAGGGGAGGCGAGGCGTTATAGAACTCTCCGGAAATCAGTTTTCGAGAACGTCCTCCGGTGTTAGAATTGCTTTCCTGTTCCACTGAAGCACTGGAATTTTACCCACTGTGGAAACGGATTTGACCAGATGTAACACACTGCGAACGAAGGATGTGTCAGTTCGGGCAAGATTGGTGGCGTAACCACTGTTATAGATGATAGTTTAATGTCTCGTTAGTTTTGTACGTTTATCACGTGTCTTTAGTTTTGTGTAATAGATTTTTGGGCTTAATTATTCTTGACTGTAGGATACTTGTCCGGTATTTGGTACATAATACAAAAAAAAATCTTTGTCTAGATCTTTTTTTGTGTGTGTGTGTGCGTAATTGTACGTTATAGATTTTTGATATTTGGATAATTTATTCAATTGGTTTAAATGTTCGGGCAGAGGGTGGTGGTGGGGGGGGGGGGGTTTGCTTTGCCTTTCTTACCCGACTTCACAGCTATTTATTCGCCCCGGCCGTAATGATGTGTATCGCAAGTTCGGCGGCAAATATTTGCTGACCCCTGGGGAAGGGCGGTGATGACGAACAGCTCTGGTAATGATGTTTGCCTTCTCTTATCGCTAGGGGCCATCTTGGCACTTTAGGATCCGTGCCCCCCCCCCCACTACCACCACTATTATCATCACTACCACTACCACCTCCCTTACCACACCCCTCACCACACACCACCAACCGTCTGGCACAACAGAACCTCATCTAAGGTCTACCCGACCAGACCAAACTAGACCAGGTGATGTAGTCACTTGTTCGTACTACCCGTCAATGCATTCGTAATGCACCGACACCTGCCCTCCCGCCCTGCGTTAAGGTGTTGTTGCTGACTCGTTGCCCGTGACATTTAGCCCCCCCACGGCTCCTCCTTTTCGCTCGTGTCAACGAATCGATTTAACTAGTCCCTCCCTCCCTCCCACGCACCCAAACACATGTTGGTATGAGCTAGTGTGAATTATCCTTACATCCGCTCCGTCTCCCCTTGCACTTGATGAGGTCTTTGCTGTCGACAGTGGCGACATATGTCGGCAGCTGTTTAAAAAGAAAGAAATAATTCTTAAGGTATTCTGACCTTCGTGGACTGTCTGCAGCCCGTATTTTTCTCTGCATTTTCGTCTGTAAATACGAACAGGGTCGCTAATTTTAGCGCCGGAATTAACGACAGCCCACAGACTTTGCTCTTTAGTTGTTTATTCGACTCTCCTTCGTCACCAGTTTATTGTCTGTATTTGTGAATTTACAGTAAGAGTTTTTGAGGTTATGGTAGGGTTGGTGTGCCTGTGGAGGGTGTGGTGGTGGTGGTTGGTATGGTGTGTGGCAAGTTTTGTGGTGGTGAATGCGGTTGCCGGATGTGGTGTGGGAGGTGGTATGAGTGTGATTGGTGTGGTGGGTGGGTGGTGTGAGAGGTAATATTATGAGAGATTTAGGACAGCGTCGTGTGGAGGGGTTGAGAACGTGCTGATGCTGTGGTGAATATCGAAGTGGTAGAGGTGTGGTGCGGTGTGGTTGATAGCAAGGGTAGAGGTGGATGGAGGAGGAGATTTAGCGTGGTTTGGGGTGAGGTGGACGAGGGGGTCAAGAGAATCGAAGTGGTGTAGCGGTCAGCGTTGCGACCCTAGATTTTCACGTGCCCGCGTTCGAGTCTCGGACAAGGAGGTGAGGTTCGTGTGGTGGGAGTGAGGACTGGGATGGTGTGTGTGTGTGTGTGTGGTAGAGGTGGAGGAGGTGGTGGTTAAGAGTGGTGCGTGGCGGGTGGTGTTCCGCAGGGCCAGAGTTGCAAACCGGATGCCGTCCGTACTGGTCACCCCGGGTGATACGTCTCGTTGCCGCTCCCTCCTCCTCCTCCTCTCGACTGGCCGCACTCCCTCACCTCCCACTCCCGCCGCCGCTGCCGACGCCTCCGAAGCCCACTGCGGTCTCCTCCACCCTCACGTTCGCCACCACTACTTCCACTACCTCCTCCTCCTCCGGTAAAAATAGCCACCGACGCCTGTCAGCACCACTATTAAAACTCTTTTATCAGCTATTTCTTTTCTTAAACAGATAACCAGATGTACTCGAAGGCTTATATAAAGACTCCTCGCTGTAATATCACCGCTTCTCTCAGATCCGTTCCGTCTTCCCTCCCTCCCTCTCTCTCTCTCTATTCCTCGTCACATGGCCTTCACAACTGTCTCAACACACACACATTAGGGCAGGATTCCTCAGCGGTTTTACACGCAACCGAGTTAAGCTTAATGACCCCCGAAACTGTCGCTTCCCATTCCTTTTGTTAACAAACTGCCCCATCTCTCAGAATGGATGACCCTGGGAATTCCACGACTTAGTTGACTTTGCTTATCACGGTAACGTGTGTCTTTCGAAATCGCGCGTTGCACAAGAACTTAAAAGTCTCTCTCTTGAAAACCTGGAAGTTTTCCTCAGATGTCGGTACATCCTTTTCCGCTGAAGAGTTAGTTCTTCCGATTATAACGAGGATTTGATTCGTCCTTTTTTTACGGTGGTGTGTACTGCTCTCACATCTGGATAGGTTGTGGCTGGACGTACATGTTTGACAGAGAGTAGAGTTCGCGAGTGTCTTATTTGCCTTCTGTCGTAATCTTGACTTCAGAACTTGAACCCGTTTTCCCCACTGGTTTACTGTACACAGCAGCTGTTGATTTTGTAAGTCACAGTTGCGGGAAAAAAGTTATACAGTAGATTATATAAGAAAGATGCATATTAATCATAAAGAAAGATACGTATTGAGCGTTTTCTGATAAATGTTAGGTTTGTGCTGGAGTGAATACGTAGTTTAGTGCATGGTGTCACAAGCGGTAGGGTCGATGGAGTTGTGAATTATGAGGAAGTTTGACTCTTTTCCCTAGAAGTAAGCTGTACGGGATGACCCTTGCGCGTAGAATGGCTTGGCCTTTTTGACCTGACCTTTCAGGGTCAGGTCAAAGGTCAAAAAAAAAAAGAGAGAAATCCTTCCGTCGGATTAAAGTGAATGATATATATCTGGGCTTAACAACGAGTTCTGTGATTTTGTTTGTCATACGTAGGTTTAGTTCAGCGCCACCACCTCCCGTGACTCAGGTTTTTACTGGGGGTGAAAAAGTGGCAGGTGTTACAGAGAGAGAGAGAGAGAGATGGGGGGGGGGGGAGGCAGGTGTTAGAAAGATGGGGTTGCAAATGTTTGAATGATAGA
>JAYMFT010153771.1:0-12566 GCA_038088735.1 Panulirus argus
CCTGGCCGAGCTGAGGGTCCTAGGTGCACTCCTGGCCAAGCTGAGGGTCCTGGGTGCAGTCCTGGCCAGGCTGAGGGCCCTGGATGCAGTCGTGGCCAGGCTGAGGGTCCTGGGTGTACTCCTGGCCGGGCTGAGGGTCCTGGGTGCAGTTCTGGCCAAGCTGAGGGTCCTGGGTGCAGTCCTGGCCAGGCTGAGGGTCCTGGGCAGCATCTCGGGCCGGGAAAGCAGTAGCCATGGTAAACATGATAGTGTTACAATGAAATTTCTTCATATCTCTCTCCAAGAATCTTGTGTGTCCCTCTGATCAACTTCAGAGCACCACAATTCCCCCTAGTGGTAACATCAACATGTTGGACATGACCGTATCCTCCACTCTGTCGTGGACACCTCACCTAATAATTTCAGTCTGCTCCCCAGAAGCTAGGAGTGTTGTACAGGTGTAATGGTTGTTCTTGTGGAGAGCTGCTTTATACCTACAGGGGTTTTATTCGTCCTAGCGTGGAGTACTGCTCACACATCAGTGGCGGCTCATCCTCCGGCACATTTTCAACTAGATTGGGACCACAAGCCTTCCGCCTTATTCATTCCCCTGCCATCACCTCTCTCACCCTTCACTCTCCGCCGGTAGCCATGTTGCTGCTTACCGTGTTCCCGTCCTTAAGGATTGGAACCCGAGGCATGCGTATGGCTGCTGCTTCCTACAGTTTCTGCTTGAAGACCAACCATTCGAGATTTGACCGTTTTGACGCTTTCTTTCCCCAAAGAGCTAAAAAGCTGTGGATATTCTCTTCCTTTCCCTATAACTTTTCTACGTCTGGGAGTCAGGTCTGCAGACACTTGCCGAGCGCTAAATAATTTCTGGTTTGGTTTTTCTCTCTGTTCCCTTCACTCGAGATGACCTCTGATCTTGGGTACGTTTTGCTCGTGTTGTGTCGGTTGCTAGAAAAAAAAAAAAAGAACTGACTTGCAGAGCTCATGGAGACTTCAGCATCTTAATTTTGACTCGGTGTTCACTAACGCATAATGACAATGTGGCTCGTAGAATGTTATGATTGTTTTTCATTATTTCGAAATCTCTTCTGGTGTGTAGGTGGGCTGGCAAACACCACGAGTTATGAAGTGAGTTATGAAGTGTGCATCAACATAGGAAGGTGGACCTGAGGCAGACGGCCTGGGGAAATTACTCTTGAAATTGCATTTAGCAACTCCTCTGCCTGGAAATTGGCCAATTACTGATAACAGTCCCAGAGATGGAGCTGCTGGAGTCCCCAGTCACATTGTTAATTGAAATACCTTCGGTTGTGACATATCGACCCTCCACTAATGACAGGATTGAGGGAAATGTGTTGTTTAGGTACCTCCACTCTGACCCCGGCACTCTGTAGATCCAGTCTGAGCACCGTAGCATCAGTCTTACTCATGCCCCCAGAAATCACGTCCTAGGTACCCGGGGCCTGGCGGTGGGCTGTGGCCTGAGAATCACCAGTTCGTCTGCCCAATAACCAGCAGATATTACGGTCCTTATGTGGTTCACAGTGATGCCCTCGACTGGTGCCACACTCCGTGACCCACGCCAACTGTTGCCAGGCTCCCGAGCCCACGCCAACTGTTGCCAGACTCCGGGGCCCACGCCAACATCAGCTCATACCATGGACTGAGTCTGTAAATCATTTAGAAAATGAGGAATAGACGTGCATGTTGATGACCCGGCCTGGCATAACGCTATGTAAAAGCTTTCGCCATAAACATCAGAAGTATTCTTTTGAGATATACTGGTATCGAATTACCATTTATGGCGTTCAGTATGGGAATTACGTCCCCTTGATACGTGTATTATTATCTGATATCGATATCCCGAGTACAGAATGTCATTACTCAATATCAGTATCAAGTGAATGAATTATGCAAACAGCTATGGTGTACGTAATGTTGTGTCCCGCAGCAGGAGGTGAGGTCATGCCTGGGGCTGGCTGCTACTGTTCTTAGCTTCTGGTGCACACGCCTCCCTCCACCAGGCATTTTATGGGCATATACACTTTAGGCATCATTGATCCTGCCACCTCGGGCACCGGATGCTGCTCCGGCCGCCTCCACCCAAGCAGCACTCGTGCCGTGTGGTAGCACCACACCGCTGTGTTCCCCCAGCAAGGGACCAGGCCTCCCTGTGCTCCAGCCAGGGGGCACATCCTGCTGCAAGGGGACCCTTGGGGAGTGACCGGCACCACTGGTGGTGGGTCAGCTCACACACTGCGGCCCGGACCGTGTTCGGGGGGGGGGGGGCGGCCGGAGGAGAGCGGTGATCAGCCAGCTGATGTCGGTTGATGGTGGTATGGGGAGGATCCTCAAGTGGGGAAGTACTGAGGGGAGGATCCTGAGGTAGGGGGGGGGGGACTGAGGGGAGGATGCTGAGGTGGGGAGGGACTGAGGGGAGGATCCTGAGGTGGGGAGGGACTGAAGGGAGGATCCTGAGGTGGGGGGGGGGGTTGAAGGGAGGATGTTACGTTGAGGAGACTGATGAGATAATTAGCAATACGTAGGAAGGATAGATAACACACGACCTGATGGCCTTTGACATCACGCCTCCTCCTGATAGCCCATTTCACTCCAGTTCCACACGGGCCGCCAGTAACGGCACCCCAGGCACACATACCCGACCTGTGCCAGTTATGCCACGCCCGGAAACGGACTGTCATGGACAAGCGCCCTTGCCAAGCTTAGTCATGACCACACACACACATGAAAGACTTTGATCCAGTTGGTACTGCTGATATCCCGACTTGCCATAACTTCCGTTGTCATGTCAGTGCGACAGGACAACGGAAATTTACAATGGATACAATCATATTGTGGACACTTATCTTACTTGACACTGTCCCCTCCTGATGATGGTGTGAAGTTGTGTGTCCTGCTGGATGTGTGGAGTTAAGGGTCACATTGTAGCCCCAGTGTCGTGGGTGAAATTAGGAAGCCAGCTGGGCTGCTTACGTCTGCTGGAGACTTTTGTCTGCCTCTAGAAAAATATTCGAATCATAAGTCGTATGTAGACGTCGACAATATCAATTAAATCTTGGATCAGTCGGAACAGAGTTACTTATTATGTCGTCTGTTATGCAATAGTCGTCCTTAGTCATTTTTCCGTAATGTAAACGAGGCGCGGCCAGTACAAACATTATATAAATATCGATATTGGATATTTAGTGTCCAGTGGCTCGACACATATCCTGGAAAACCATCAGGACGGAGCGAGCAGTACAGTTCTCTCTCTTTTTTCACCAGATACTGCCTTGTAAATGTTGCTGGGATGAGTCAGGTCATGTGTGATGAAAGGTCAGTGACCTGAGTCTACGTACCAGGGAATGTAAACACTTCTCTTTATTCGTTTGAGCATAGATGTATCATATGCTGGTCAGCATATCTCCTGCTTTCTAAACCCCTGAATGTAAAAAAATACATAAACACTTTGCTTGATACTGAGTCAAACCTTCTGCTGGGTAGCTCCGGAGAATCAGGATAATTCTGGTTTATTTCTGGTGGTTTTGGAATGACATTAGCATCGTAGTATGCGGGAGATGGATGGTATTTGAAGTGTAAACAGGGAAGGGATGGAGGAGCGTCATCAAGGACTGATGAGGGACGCCAGAAATGGAGAGATTATTCTGATGAGAAATTTAACGTTAAAGCTGAAGGCTGAAACAGAGTGTGTGGTGGAAATAGTTTGGGCTGGAGTGATATCTACTCTACATATCCTTGCCCTGTTCAGGACCTTAAGATACTACCAGGTAAGAGTGACTGAGAATGAGACAGCCCAATGTCATGCCTTGTAACTTCAGTTTCATGACCTGCCCCAGTTCGTTCCTTGACCTGTACCAGTTCTTCTCCTTCCATTCTCTTGGTCGTCTTTTGACCTGTAGGTCATTTCTTCACATGTAGGATATGGTTGCATGTTAGGTTTTACCAAGTCAACATCCTCACCTTACTGACAGTACCATAATTTGGCAGTCATTGATGAAGGATGTGCAACTAATTTCCTTTGACTATCAAAGGTCATGTAATTACGGCTGCTCTCACTCTAATGCTGTATGTGCTTTATTCTTGTGTGCATATTTTTTGGTACGTCCGTCCCTACATCACCTTATATTTATGTCATACTTTTTATAAAGACGTGTCGCGATGTACTCCCTTTCCACTGTACAGGAGGTGGGCACTGTCCCGTCCCAGCCAACTAGGCAGGAGCCATCCCAGCCAGGCGTGGGTTTTTTCCTCTGAATGGTGAGCGCCCACCATTCTCCAACATTAATTGGCTCAGGTAAATGGAAGAACGTCAGGGGCAGAGTGGCTGGATGGAGAAACGACCCTCTAATCAATCCCCATCCAAGGAAGGTTAAGAAAAAAAAAATAAGGACGTTAAATATGTTATGATGCCTGGCTTAATGACCACTCAGCACTAGACAGAACATTACCGCACAACATCAAATATGTTCAAGGTACGACAGTCTACAGCATTACTCCAGTGGCCAGGCCACAGGATGTCATTGCCTGGAGTACCATACCAGGTACTACAACTGCAGGTCAGTCAGTGGCTCACCACACTACACAGGACCATCACTAGACAATAAATTAAACAGAAATTCCACAATTTTGCTCCCAAACAGTATGCACAACCTAGCCTCTAATATTACATCATGCGTTATCCACCCTCCGAACGGTATATAAAAGCAGCGATTTAACCCATACACTATACCACTTCCTTTCACCATAGATGCACATCTTAATCATCGTGAAAATCATTATACATTGCAACCATCATACAGAATACATATTCCTCTACCACCATACAACTAACACAACCCAACCTCAGTACAATACATACAGCTATACCACACATCAACACACATGACCCAATCACCATACAATTTATACAGTCCATGTATTATACAGAACCGCACATAACCCAGCCATTACACAGAATACATATCTCAGTCAGTGAACAATACTCATAGACCAGCAACCACAGTGAACGTCGGCGGGGCTTGGCCCCACTGACATGACAAAGTAAACATGGCCTCGAGGAGCATTGTAAACATGGGACAAAGCAGCAAATATGGCGGCCCGGCGCATGACGTTGCCAGCGAACGAAAGCCCTTTCGACTACAGACCAAAAGTCAACGCTTCCGACGGATAAAACCTTTACTTTCACACTTTAGCGACCATTTTACAGTAAATAGTGAGTTCATATTTCCGTATGTCAATATCTTAAGCTGTTCATATTCATACAGTTGGGTTGGGTGGGAGGTGGTCGCCAGACATGTTCACCCTCTCAGGCGGGCCAGCGCGCGGTGCTGGTACTCACGTAATGAAATCTGGGTTACCTGCTCCATAGACTATTATTATTATTATTATTTTTTTAATACATGATCATATTGCATGGGATAAGCGATGTCATTCTGTCAATAGATTAATTTGGAAGACAGTAGAAGATGAGGGGTTGAGGAAGTGAGAATGATAATAAGAGATGGATAGAAAAGTGATTGAAGTGTACTATGACTCGCGTGCAGAAGCATCTTCTGGTATGGAATTAAGAATAGCTCCACTGACACCAGTCAGTATGAAAAAGCACGTTTCCGATAATACTTGGCATCTGTTGTAACCCAGGTTACCGTATGGGTAAGTTACAGTGTAGTGGCAAAGCCGGTTGTGACCGGAGCAACTGTTGCCAAGGTAGAGTACCATGGACGCCGCCAAGGGTTGCCTGAACATGGCAAGCTGGCAACTGTGAGCGGAGGTGGCGGAGGGCGCGGGGAGAGAGAGAGAGAGAGAGAGAGGGCGATGGTAAGTGAAAGCAAGATAAAGATAGGAGAAGGGAAGGAGCAAGTTACCATAAGGACAACTGACACTGAAACGAGAAGATTGAAAAAACTGAAGTCGGACTGGTGAGCGGGAGAGGAGAGAGCGGACGGGGAGCAGTGGGAGGGAGGCGGCAGTACACATGACTGTCATTTGTCTCACGTGGTCTGCTGGCCATGTTGGTGTGTGTGTGTGGGGGGGGATGATTGTGACGGTACGTTAGGTGATGGTTTCCTGTTGATGGTGGTGACGATCCGGCGGATGATGGAAGTGATGAAGAGCATGATGGCGATGATGAGGCAGCAGCGGTGATGCTGAAGACGGTAGTGATGATGTCGGAATCTTAGTGATGACGTTGGTGATGATGGGGAAGGACATGCTGCAGGGAAGATGGGATTCTTTCCCCATCAAAGCTTCCAGTCAAGGACGGGAGACCACACGGAGGGCGGGGCCCTGAGAGAAGACAGAAGGTGGGTAGAAACACAGAGAGAAAACGGCATTATAACCGTGTACCGGGTGTTGTAGGGAGCTCGTTGTTGTTGTTAAGGGGAGACAGTGTTATAGTTGTGAGTGGAGTCTTAGAGAGGTAATGTCCAGCTGCACCTTAGCCAGACGGAGGAAGAGGACATTACGACGGGTCAGTTGCCGACGGCAGTGCCCAGCGCCGAGTGACCTACGTGATGGCGAGGATGCACGGGCAGCCAGTCCTCGGGCGCAGCAGCCGAAGCAATAGCTATGGAAGAGAAAGAGAGAGAGAGAGGGCAACAGAGCGCAGCAGGGAAAGTGGATCAAGAGTTTGATGTCAGGATAGGAGAGAGGACGACTGGTCTTCCGTGACCCCAGCTCTGTTGGCTTGTGATGAATTGTCCTTTATGTAAGAATTATATTCGGAACTTTATAAACATCGAACACCTGCATAGAAGACAAGAACCTTCGCCTCTGAACAAGAATTCCAAATTCTGTGGAGACGTTGTTTGCGTGATGTTGGATTAGGCATTATGGTGATAGCTGGTATGTTTACTCTTGGAGAAGGTGGGGAAAGTCGTGAAGAATTATCTACCAAGATATAGAACGAAAATGATTTTGCGTTAGACCTGAAGAGATTATGTTTACCCCAGTGGGAAATCCCATCAAAATTCCAGCCCCCAGGAGTAATGAGGAAATGTTGCCGATTTCCAGCAAGAGTAGACCGAGGAAATTCAGAGAAGGTGCGGGAGTCGTGACCATAGGTGGGGATTGGCTTGTTTAGTGGAGAGAGAAGTTGGGTGAAAGGAGAAGGAAAATGGATCTGTGTACTTTCTCCTGGTACGTGTCTGTGTCGGCCCTCGCTACACTGTTCTTCATCAGGTGTTCCAGTCTGTGGCCTTGTATCGCCCTTCCAGCTCATGACAGTGTGTAAAGGTCCTCCAGCACAGGTCATGACAGCAAAGGCGTCAGCGGAGGTCATCTTAGGGCGACATCTGCTCTCACATTACTGTTAGATTCAATATACGATACAAGACAGCCAACAACTATACAACACACCCTTGTCACATATTAGTCATTATATTTATTGAAATGTTGACAGTTGATTTCTAAGTCCATTGGGTAAATCGGTACTTCATGATTTTCTACTGAAAGATTGCATTCATATATATCTGCTGATTGAGCCGTGGCAACTATGATATGACGCTGTTATCATATCGCACAAAACATTCGCCAAAATTAAATAAAAAAATCATAACGTGGTGTCACAGAAGCACTGTACAACACATACAAATGGACGGATTAAAGAAAACGTGATTAGAAAGAATAAAGGGCAGACTAAACAATAGAGATTAAGGCCCTTGACGTGGGAATAGGTAGTCACGGGAGAGGGAAGAAGCTGTGTGTAACCAGAAGGTGTGTGTGTGGGAATGGCTGACTGTGTGGGAAGCTGAGAACGTTGTGGGGGGAACAGCAACGAACCGACCCGAGGGAGGCATGATGTGTATCAAGAACATTGTTTCGCGACAAATGAGCTGCTGCCTTGTACTGGTTTGGATGATGCGATGAATTGCGTGATTTCCATTTAAAGAAGGAAGTTACATAACCCTGTTTTAGGTTCGAAATGTCTGAATCTCTTCAGGAATGAAAATGTACGTTGTTCTGTGGGCCTTACGGATTTGTTTCATCTCTTTCGTTAACGAGAGAGAAAAAAAGGTCCGATTTACGAGAAATTCCTCAGGGGGGAAGACATGGGACCAGGGAAGGACTGTAGGGAAAACCTGTAACCGTATTAAAGTTGAGCCGTAAATAGAAACTTGGTTCTTAGGGGCTGGGGCTGGTGGACAGCATGGGGGGGGGGGGTTGCCCCTGGTGCTGGTCTGGGGGGAGAGGGAGAGGAAGCACAGGTGGCACAGGACCCGCTTCAGGGCAGACCAACCAGCCGAGAAATGGGTTGCCTGGTGAAGATATTTATTTATTCCTTCTTCCCAACGTAGGTAGGTAAGGTTACGTTGACGTTTGTAAATCATCGACTGGTTTCCTGTTGATTATATTTATTGTTTTGCTATTTATGACGGAGCCTGACAGTTTATCCAGTTTTCTATGACCGTACGTGGGGGGTATTTCCCCGCTTCCCATTGTCTCTTGTAACAGGTTCTATGTTTACGTGGAGCATTATATGTATGATCCATCATTTCTAGTATCGTATAGATTCCCATTAAGTTAACTGGAAGTTGCTCCTCTGTACAGAAGCGATTCAGTTCTCTCAGTCTGTCCTCATGCTCTGTGTTTACTCCTGGCATTAGTCTTGTTGCTCTTCTCTGTACTTCTTCAGATTTAAATGTGAGGCTTACTGCAGCGCTGCTCCACACACACACACACACACACCACCGGTGTTAGCTGCCCACACTGGCCGCAGGTCAGCCTGGAGGTGCCCAGAGCAAAGCCAGCCGCAGTGCCCGTCCTCACCTTCACCCAGCCCCAGAATCCGTCATCAATTCTCCCGTCCCCAGCCAGCCCCTCTCAGCCTCCCGCGGGACGCGCCTCTAAAAGGCCGATCTATCGAACTGTTTGTGTACACTGGGGTGAATCGCTGTCGTCTGCTACTCGACTGCCCTGGTACACAGATCACAGGGCCGGGATCAACACTCGCCAGGTGCAGGGAGAGGCGCCCTGCTGGACGTGGGAGAGAGAGTGTGTGGACGAGGGAGGGAATGTGCGGTCGTGGGAGAGGAGTGATATAAGGGGGTCGACGTAACACTGATAATGTATAGGGGATCATAGGGTTAATACTGCACTGGACACAGGTACTCCTGACGTCACCGCCTGCAGAAGATCGTGTGTGTGTGTGTGATGTTGACGGAATAAGACGTTAGGTCCGCACGAAGACCATGGTTGGTCCGAATCCAGAGGCCAGCCCTTAAAACAGTAGGTGATTCCGATCCAGAGGTGAGCTCTGTATCCCGCTATGAGCACCAGGGTTCTCTGTTAACTAACCCAACACTGGAATAAGTATTTTCATTATCTTAAACTAGAACTGAATAACAGGTTGGATTTGCCAATAATCTGACGAGTGGAAGGAATTAAGAATTATACGATCATTTAAAGGATGATGATTACACAGAACCGTAACTTGCCTGTAATACATCATTCTTACGGTAGTATCATCGAATCAGGAAGCTTAAAGTGACCTTGGACGACCTTGGATAAAGGTCACATGACGAGAGGGACATAACTGGAGATGGCTGCCCCAGTGACCCTCTGGGCCTCGGCACAGGATCGAGGAACAGTCACCAGCTCCTGTAGCAAATGTGGCGCAACAGATGTCACAACCCCAGGTGTGTAAAATGGCGGGATCCGATACCAGTGAGACCACAGGGCGGCGGTGTTGGCACGACGGGCGGCAGTGGCGGACCTTGGCATGACCCGCTGTTGGCGGACCGGCTGGGTATCGTCTGGTGAAGACTATCCTCCCGTGATCAGCTTCCCGCCACGTTAGCAGTGAGCGGGGGATGATGAATGCAATACCTGGAGTGGAGGAAACTTCCGTCTGGCTGAACTGACTGATGGCTTCCCTGAAATGGGTTTCTGCTGCACCGGGGGCCACGAATTTTCCAGGAACGTCAAGTGCGGATGATTTAATGGGTTCCTGGAAGATGCTCCAGGGCCCCGCTTGCATCTGCTGAGGGTATTGTCTGCCAGGGTCCCATCCATGCACTGCCGAAGGGATCTACCAGGGTTCTGCCTTTACGTCCCATTGAAAGAATCTACCGGGACCTTGCCTGTGTCTCCCTGCCAGGATCTATCAGGACTTTGCTCACGTCCCACTGAAGGAACCTACCAGGGCCCTTCCCACATTCCACTGAAAGGATGTATACATGACTGGAACCATTTGATGGGGAGAAAGTCACTAGTTATTGAGGCATTATCATATATAATGAGGGAATGAAGATCCTCTACTGCTTTATGTTTCGAGGAATTATGAAAAGAAGAGCTGACTGCTAAATACGCAGCTGTGCAGAGCCTGAGAGAATTGTCCGTGTAAGTCAGCCACTGAGGATTAAGAAAATTCTGGTGAACGTTGTGTATTGTGAACATGTGTGTCGGGAGGAGAGGCCTTGGGGAAGGAGTCAGTGAGACTAGACCTGCGTACGTTGTAGTTTTCTCCGAACAATGTCTAGGAATGGAAATGAGAGAGAAAGAAAGAGAGAGGAATATGAAGAGAAGTATGAAAGCCTGGGTAACTATTGGCAAAGAACATCAAGAACATTTAGCATGAAATATAGTCATTAAATCTTCTAGCAGGTACATTCTGATTTCTTGAATCGTTTCTATTCACGTCTCTACACATTTCTTCTCTCAATATTTCACTATTTATCTGTATATCTGTCTGTCTGTCTCTCAGACTAATGACTGAGTTAAGAAGGGCAAAGGATAGGAAGGAACAGAAAATTTCTCTTCTGTTTTTCCAGTAATGTGATATTACAGCTGAGTGTAGCACATCCCCCTGGCTGCTTATGTTGCTTATTTAGTTAAGAATATTAATACTTTCATCTGGTGGTCTAATAATTCTAAAACCTAATAATGTTATGGCGTTCGTATTGTTCGGGAGAGGCTTCCTCTATTCATTCACTTTGTCAATATAGATGAAAAACGAGTCTACCGAAGGTCTGGTTGAATTCGGCCGTGGCCAGGACACTGACACTGTTCACATGAGCCAATTACTTCAGTTTTCAGATGTAGTCTAGACTCTTATGACCATATGAATCCACCTGACGTGCGGGATGGAGATCGCTGCTCGGGTAATGTTCTCAAGAGCGAGGCAATTTAAGTCGGTCTTCCTTTAAGTTTGGTGGGATATCAGTTCACTGAACAGATCTGGGTGACGTAGGAGGCTCCTGGGTACGTTCGGAGCGGCCACGTCTTACTGGCAGACTCTGGGCACGTCGCTGGTTAGAACCCGGGTTTGGTATGGGTCGCTGAGCACAACCTGGCCCGTGCGGAGGCTAAATGTACGCAAGCCGTCCGGGAAGGTGCGGCGCACCCCACGTACGAGCGAGCCAGCGCTTCGCACGGCAGTCTGCAGATCAAACTGTAGACGAAATGGGTACTAAGTCTGGAGTCACCTGATTTCTTTCTCTGTGGCCATCCGTGCTGAGCTGTGCACATGGCTCTCTGCAGTCGGTCACCGGAGAGATTAATTTCATTCCTAATGAGCCACAGGATCACTGCTTTCTCCCCCGACCGTCCATTGACCGGCTCCTTTGCCTCACGGGTCTCAATTTGCTCTTTAATGACCAGCAAACACAATCGGGTGCAGTCTGACCCAGGGGTCTGTCCCCTCCAGCAGATGACTGATGAGTTGCCTTAAGGAGACCTTCTTCCTCTCAGAAGGGCTCATTTGTAATGAGTATAACCTTGAGACCCTGGCTGGAGGTGAGGCTGGGCCGGCCTGCCTCTGTGGTCATATGTGGGAAGGAAAGGAATCTCCTCGCCTGACTCAAGGCAGAGGGGAGGTGGCCCTGTCCGGCGTTGGGGTCCTTCTTCTTGGTATACTGTCAGGAGGGGAACGACTCACCAGGTGATCCTCTCTCCCTCCAGGAGGTTCTCACCTGCATAACACAGATGGCCGTCGCGGTCTTCTTTGGGTCGCAACGTTTGACTGGATGGCCCGCCACACTATCGCCTGTCAGCCATGCTGGAGGGGGACCACTGGAGCCGCATCCCTGTGGCTGTGTACGTTGACCTAGTCCAGGGCTTCTTCCGGGAGTCGCTCTTCCTTCCAGGCATAGTTCCAGTAGTTTAGGAGTTCCCGGCCTTTCTTCTCCCTGTCCATTGTTGTCAGGGGAAATCACTGCCATGATCCAGCGGTGTTGACGACGGGGCAGGATGTAGCGTGGGTGTGGTGTGGATGGTGCTGTACGGTTTGGTTGCCACAAGAACAACGGGGTCGGTCTGGATCCCAACTAGAGTCCTGACTACGCGGGCAGTTACGACGTGTGTGATCACCATTCCTCCTTACCACTCCTGTATACTTGCTTCCTTCCCTACACATCGAAGCTCTGGAACTCTCTACTTTCCCGTGTCTTTCCCAGTAATTATGACCTTGCACATTTCAAAAGACAGGTCTTCCACCTTTTTAAAAAAATCGTAAGTAATTTCCCTTGTCTTTTCTTTTTCCGTTTCATAATTCTCTATATTTCAATTAAGGCCCGGCCTTGATGTGAACTTTTTTCTGTGACTGGAGCCTTCAATAT
>JAYMFT010153782.1:0-12566 GCA_038088735.1 Panulirus argus
GAACAGAGGACTGAGCCTTTGAAGGAAAATCCTCACTTGGCCCCTTCTCTGTTCCTTTTTTGGAAAAGCAGAAACTGAAAGGGAGGATTTCCAGCCCCCCGCTCATATATATATATATATATATATACATAGTGAATGGGAAAGAGTCGACTGAGACAGAGGCATGCAAAGAACATCAAATCAGAAAGGATCAATACAGTTCCAGTAGAGATGGAGGATATGTAGACCTGAAGTTTGCTTTGAAGAACATGTGAGAAATACATGGTTCCAGTAGAGCTGGAGGATGTGTAGACCTGAAGTTTGCTTTGAAGAACATGTGAGAAATAAATGGAAAAAAAGAGTGAATGGATGAGGCATTTATTGATCCGAGGAAAGTATATTTCAGGCTTGACAGAGATGCCCTGTGGAAGTTCCTATGAATCAATGGAGTAATAGCTGCTACATTCAGTAAGAAGTTTTTACAAGGAAAATAAGGCATGTACGAGTACAAAGGGAGGAAGGTTTGTGGTTACTGTTGAAGGTGGACCTGCAACAAATATGTATTATCATATCTAATTTGTTAATTGACTGATGATGGAAGTGAGTACAAGGATCTTACAGCAGTGTGCTGGGTCTGATGTGTCTCAAATGACATGGTTCTGGTGGCATACTGCAGAAAGAAACTTCAAAAAGCCAGTGACAGCCTGGGGTATGAAAGGAAAAAGTTGTGAGTAAATGTGAACAAGAGTAAGGAAAATTATATAAAGCAAAGGGATGAGACAGGATAATTTGAGTGTTTGTGTGAATGGGAAGGTCTTGAAGAAAGTGGAGTGCTTTTGGTACCTGGGAGTGGATGTGGCAACAGATGGAACCAAGGGGACTGAGGCAAGTTACTGAGTGGGAATGGGGGTTAAGGTTCTGTGAGCATTAATCCCCTTTACTGGACAAATACAGTAGAGCTTTACCTTCTTATTGCATATAATTCAAAAACAAAATCTGTGCAATATTTGTATATTATGCATAAATAAAGCAAATACCCCCAAAATTATCATATTTCCTCTCTTTGTCAGTCTGGTAGGGCACTGAGTGGGCAGAGAAGATGGGCATGTGTATCTCTACTGCCATACGATAATTCTGGTATTCTTCCAGACATGATTTTACACTATGTACTATATACAGTATGCACATTACAGTTTCTTTGTAGATGCGATTTCACACTGCATTAACTTGACACACTAAACATATATATTTACACAGCTATAACATTATTTATGTCCAAATTTCTTTATTGTTAGAAATAAGCACTAAAACTACAGTACATGATCCACAATTCTAACCCTTAACTAAATTTTCATCATTTTCTTGGTGTTCTATTTATTTATTTATTTATCTATTTAGAGAGAGAGAGAGAGAGAGAGAGAGAGAGAGAGAGAGCACTTACGTAAGTCATTCTAAGATGTTAACACCTGATTGCTTCATGATTGTCTGCGAGTTCCTGTGGTATGATTGTCATCAATGGGAGTTCTCAATTAAACAATTTACATGGCTATATTGAATAACCAAAACTAATCCTACAGTATTTTTTATTCATCTTGAACAACCACAGCATTTTCAATGTTAAAAAATGTCAAGAAATAATTCAGGTTCTGTTCTAGTTTTGCCTTCCACAAACATATACTTTGCTTCCTATTCTACTTCAGTTGAAAATATGATGTACACAAACTTTTGTATTCATTAATTTATTCATCAATCATTTTGTGTACTGTAAGTACTGCACAATACTGGGTGCATGCATGTGTAATCATGCCAAGATGACACATACATGTGTCATGACTATCAATAAGTTACTGAGGAATGAGATTTTTTTCCACATGTGTAAAGAAGCTCACACTGACATTTATAAGTAACTGGTGGAATTAAATATAATTTGGGATTTCATATGAGGAAGGGAGCCATTAAAAGTCATATAATATGTACAGCTGCAAAAGGGTTGAAAAGTAGCATATGGAAGGTGAGATCAGTGTTTGTTAGGATAAACAAGGATATGTTTGGAGGATTAGTAGTCCCAGCAGTGTTGTATGGATGACAGTCTCAGTCCTGCAAGCAAAAAAGAGAAATAAAGAGGGTGGATGTGTTGGAAATGAAATACCTGAAGGTGACATAAGGAATGAGGCAGGTTGACCATGTAAGGAATGACAATGTAAGAAAGAGGTGCAGTAGTAAGAGGAGTCTGATTGAGACATCTGATCAGAATGGGCTGAAATTGGCTTGGACATGAGAAGATGAACAAAGAATGACTGATTAAACTAACTTATATGTCTGAAGTGAGGAAGGAAGGGATAGGGGAAGACCTCAAAGATGGAAGTATGTGGAGTGAGGGAAGCTTTAGGGTGTTAAGGCCTGAACACTTAGGAGGGTGGAGGCATGCATAGAATATGATGAAATGGATCAATGTGAGTTAAAATACACAGGAATGGGGAAAGTGTCACTTATCCAAACTAACACATATGAAGTGGTCAAGGTAAATCATGGAAAAGTACATGAGGCTTGGTTGTAGATGGTAATGTCTGGTTTTGTTGCGTTATACAAAACATGTGTAAATGAGGCCATTTCTCATCTGTTCCTGACTCTACTTTGTTACGGAAAGAGAAGTAATTGTGTATACAAAAAATATACATATACATACTTTCCTACTCCAGGGTCTCTTTGTGCGAGTCTCCTGCAGTGATCAGAAAGCTAACCACATAAAACATGAGACCAAAAGCCAAAAAGTGCAGTGATAATGTGTGCATGTCTGTGTGAGGTGGTTGCAGAACTACTAAGGAGCAAGTGATCTGTGTCTTATGTGCAAAAGATGACTATTGGGCATGAGGGGGGTCTTATGACATGTTACATCGTTGTTTGTAAAACTGGAGAAGTGGACGATATCCAAAGCACAGATGAGAATGTGTAACTTGTTCATGCAAGGGAAGTGTAGTTTCTGATGATGTATATCTGGTGGAGTGAAGTTTAACCCCTAAACTGCAATATACATCATTTATGGTTTATGATCAACCGCAAAACAAATCACAAGATAAAGTTTCTGTGCCACTGTTCTGAATTATATGCCAACTTCAGCATTCATAAACCATGTCACATGTCCCAGAAGGCCTCCTCATACTACCCACACATCACTGAGGCCCTCAGTAGCACCTCTGTCAGCATGGAAGACTCACCATCACTGTCTCCCAGTATTCCTACAGTACAGGTGGTACCAAAGGGAAGTCTAGTGCAAAAGAGGGTATAAGTGAAGTGTAAACTTTACAGTAATTTTTGATAAACTTGTTTACTCTATGTCAGTTACTCTCTTATTCTACTGACTAGATATCCTAACTGTAACATTCATAATATGATGTCAGCACATGATCAACTACAACATAATCACGACAATTTTTGCTCATTTTAAAAAATTTGCACCAGACTCAATACCCCACTTGCTTCTTCCTTGCTATGAACAGCTCCCTCCTTTTGCTCCTCCCTTGCTACTTAACAAGGAGCTGGTTGGCCACCTCCTAAACACTCACTTTGAAAAACTACCAAGGTAAAACAAAGGTAGACATAGTATTATTTTTTCATTTTTCAGATTTCAGCCTGTATATCTTCAATTTAATAAAACTATACTGTTTTCAGTTCTTTTGTTCTTCTAATGATTTTTGAGTATACAATAGTGGCCAGGTTTCTTAATGTAGCAGCTTAAGGGTTAAGACTGGGTTGGGAGGGCAGTTGTTTGGTGCTTGTCACTGGCAAGATTGTTGGGGGAAGATGGATCAGTAAGTAAAGCTGTAGAAGTGTGAAGTAAGGGTATGTTTTCAATTTCTAATGGAGGGTTGGGGGTCAGTGACTGGTTGTGGTTTAGGTGCAAGGGATTTAGTGCTGTTGAACAGAAATAAGTGCTGTGCATATTGAAGTGAGCCTGTATTAAAAATAATTTTTTTGTTTCAATGTACAGATGCTGAATGTTTGTGGTTGCTAGGCAGTCACTGGTTGTTCTGAATACCCTGTTCTGAGTGGTTTGCATATTTGCTATGCTTGCTTTTGACAGGGTGGATGACAAAGTAGGTCCTGAGGCATATTTCAAGGTGGTGCTCAGAATTTTTTTTTTCCTTTCCAAAACAACCAGTACATCATCTGAAGGCAGTCTGTTTATGGCCTGTGCTGGTGCTTTTGGTGTTGGGAGTGAATGTCATGTGCAGTCTTACGTGATAAACAGTATAGTTGGAGTTCTGTTGAGTAAGACCAGATGACTATTCAGGGTTATGTACTTATGTACTCTATTGACCATTTATGTTGAACTGGCAATAAACATATGCTTAAAGGTAATGGACTGTCTTAAACCTGGTTAAAGTTAAGATCACTTTTCTGAAAACATTTCTGAAGCATGACTTGAAATGTGGGGAAAAACTGTGTCTGCAAGAACAGAGCAAGAATAACAACAGCACACAGAGTACCCTGCTCATTTGGTAATGCTGCAATGTAGGTGTGGTAAAGCACAAAGCTACAGAACATGTGATACTCAAAATTTTAATTTTGTTTTTACAATTATAACTGGAATCATGGACAGTTGGAAATTTCATATTCTGAGTTTCAAATCCCAATAATTTCAGTATATGTGTGTGTGTGCAATTACCTACTTGCACAGTATAAGGTATGAGTTTTAAATCTGTAGGTGCCCATATCTTAAACTTTTTTTACTATCACACAACGTTTTTATACTTCTGCTCAATGTCTACATTCACATTTTCATCACTTGGCTTTTCCATTCATTTACACTTCTAAGACAATGGAAACACTTACATCTTTATGAACAATATATATGCATAATGCTAAGACCTATGGATGAACTTTCTTTGCATATTTCAAAGAAATGATCACTCTATGTGGTCGATTTGATTTAGAAACTTAAAAGCTGCGATCAAATTTCACCTTACTCTTCTCTCATTCATGATGGGCAAGTTTATATTCTCTTAACTCTTGTGCAAGCCCTACCATTCTACCAAAATCTCACCACAGACACTCTAACATAGGTACTTTAAACCAGCTGTCTTTATTTCTTCAGGTAACATCTTTCTTGCTTTTGTTTGGCTCTTCTTTAATAAATCTTGATGTTCTTTAAGCATGATGACATCTCTTAAGATGCATACTCTAAGAAGGTCTTTTAAAAGCTGAGTAGGTTCCTGAATGCTTCCTTATCCATGTACTGACCTGCAGTTCAAATATTGATTGCAGACAATTTGCCTTCTTAACCTATTCACTGCGAGAGGCTGCATGGGACAGTTGCAATGAATGTGTTAACTTTCTTAGTGGTAGCAGGTTGTGCATTACATCAACCTCTAGATCCCTCTCACATTCAGGTTCATGTAGCTTGTTTCCTGCCAGATTATAGCTGTAATGAGGGCTTCTTTCACTACATCCTATCTTCATTACATTGCAACTGCTTGGGTGCAAGTCTATATGCCATGTACCTGACTAACTCTGGAGCATGTCTAAATCCATTTGTAAGCTGAATCAATCCTACTCACTCCTGACTTCTGCCATGACTTTAGCAACACCTACAAACATATTCAAGAATGAATTCAGTTGTCCTATTGTCATTCACCACAGATCAAGAATAACACTGGCTTAATGCAAAGCCTTGCAACATATCACTGGTTTCACCTATCTACTTAGGAAATGTTCTGACATGCATCCTCTGTTCCCTTCCACTAAGATCAATTCTAATCTAAAAATGGTCTTCCTTTGATGAATACCTGAAAATCTACCTTTTTTATCAACTTCTTGTGAGGGACAGAGTCAAATGCCTTCTGGCAACATAAAATCACATTACATTGGTCCACCTCTTTAATATAGAACAAGTCTCAAACTTTAGCAAAAATCTAAAAGATTTGTTTCTCAAGATCTCTGTTCTCTGATGCCATGTTTCCCCACAGTTTGCATTGTAAGCAGTCATCCATTTGCTTTCAGAATATCTTTTTCAGAGTTTTACAGGACATTAATCAAATATACTGGATAACAAATCAGTGCAATTCTATCTCCACCTCTCTTCTAACTGGCACATCTGCTGTCTTCTACTTGGCACTAAATTCTCTTCCAACAGGTTATTCTACACAAGCCTTGAGCACATATAGACTTAATTCGCCCAATGTACCTTTTACCGATTACAATTCTTTAACAGTGTGCTCATGATTTAAATGAATTTCAATGTTTTTCACTATGAATACAGTTTTTGAACCAGTTATAAAATAGTTTTAAATTCATCATCTAGTTCTACATATATTTTTTTGTTATTTTCAAAAACACTTTTTCTGTGCAATATGGGGAAGAGTTCCTCACTCATAAGGCTGCACAAGCGTGTGTGGAGTATCGCTGATAATGTAATGTTATTTTTCAAATATTTAAAAGACTTCACTGGAGAAAGACCAGTTTACCTTTTAAAATAAGATATGAACAGATCTATAAGTTTACATAAAACATCAATAATCAAAAGTCAATAAAAATCCATCAATGATCATACATCCACTTGTCTTGCTTACCAATCTACCAAAACTCATCATCCTCTATTGAATCTTTACATAAAGCTCAAACTCTCAAAAGACATGCAACTCCTGGTTTGGTGATTCTTGGATATATCAACAGAAGGTGTGGCAAGCTGGAGACAAGTTTTCATAATGTGTGAAAATCAACATACCTCTATCAAAATTTTTCATCGACTGGATGTACGAAAGATGAAAAGTGCCTCCGGAAAAACTTCTTCATGAACAATTTTCATTTGTCTATAGATTATGCACAATACACTGAAAAAAATATCCAAATGAACAAAATTCTATGGAAATGTGGAGCAAGAAATGCACCTGGGTGGATGCTTTCACATGGTGGCACTGTTACTAATGTTGCCAGTGGTGATAATATCTATCAACAACCCCAAAACCTGTAAACGTCTTTTTACCTATTGTCCAATAGGTTTTATTCTTTCTTTCTTTTTGGTTTGTTCTAAGAGATGAATGTTACTCCAGCATACTGTTCCTCTTGCTTATTCTTTAGCTCTGAAAGATGAATGCTATTCCAGCATACCATCCCTCTTGCTTCCTCTTTCAAGAAATAATGAGACTACCTTTAAACCCAAATCTTACATCTGACCCACATGCCACTCTGAAAATTCAATTAGACACAAAAGTTAGTACACATTGGTTCATGTGTAATGCACTAATTTGGCCTCATACAAGTTGTATCAATAAGCACATGGTGTGACTGTTGGTAATATCCCAACAGCACTAGTTCTTCCATTAAAAAAAAAAAAAAAAAACTTTCATGTCACTACCTCCATACATACAGCTCAAGATGTAACCACCCAATTGCATATAAACAGTAACTAAACAGATACATATAACTAAAAATCAAATACACAAACAAAATTCACATACCCTTCACACAAGATTCAGTTCTAAAATTGATTAAAAAGATCCTCTAATACTAAAGATTACACCTCCCCTAAAAGAAAAGACAGCCCTTAGTGCATATGTTTTATATATGAATATATTCATTTTAACTAATTCAACACAACTACATGGAGGCTTCGACAACTGATGAACACAGAAATGAAATGACTCATTCAAATAAAAACAACAATAACACAAATTCAGTCACTCAGTTTATGTATGTATTCCAAGCTACTAAGTTCTCTTTAGGTGGCAACATTTACGAGAAATCACTTTTGTCTTGATAAAAACACAAGCCATCTATTACTCCCTATTAATCCTCTCTTTCAGTTAAAAACAGTAACTCCTAACACACCAGATATGTCTGCCCCTTTACCTCCACACTAAATGCCAACACAACATGGAACACAACCAAAACTCATCTGGAACAATCATCCCATTTAAGAATCTCTGACGCCTGTTCCTACAAAATTCCCTCAAAGGGGTGGCCACGGCAACAGAGTCTCCACAACTAAAGAACTCCATTGCTACTTCTTAGCCTTTAGTGCCTCATCCTTAACTGGCCACTGGCAGAGGGCAAGTCTAGTGCAGTGTTTGCACCAAACTAGAATACCACAATGCTATAATTCTCTAAAATAAATGTTAACTAAAGAAATATAACAAGAAAACACTATGCAATTCTGACAAAACTTGTTACACAAACAAAATAACAATTCTAATTCAATCACATCAAACATGTCCCCCATTCAAAAAACTTCTTGGCACAAATAAAGCTACAAAGAATAAAGAAAAGAGAGAAAGTGTGGGGGAAGAAAGAAATCAAATAATGGTTCGACTGTGTTACCTAATACTTCATACTGACTAAATGCATGAAATTTTCAACATTATGCTAATGAACGAAGAAGAAATAAAGAAGAATAAGTAATAATGACACACCTCCAGTACTGATGCAACAGCCAGCTCAGGCACATTACAAGAATAAGTTAACCCACAAGCTCATAAGGCACACACAAAATACAAAAAAATTTGAACTAAATTAATAATCTAGCCTTAAATTTCATACAAAAGTGAAAATTTAAGCTTTATGATAAGTGATCATCAATAAGAGATGAATCAGCAAACCTTTATTAAGCATCACATCTTTCAGTCAGGGTTTTAAAGATCTCCAGGGCAAGGAATTACATGCAGCAGTCTTTTAAACACTGGGCAGGGGATACATAAGAATTTTTGATATCTTGTCATCAGTGATATCTAACAGTCTTGGTCTATATAACTGTTGACAAATCTCTAAATCTCCCTCTTAGGTTAACTGTGAACCATACTGGAACAATATCCAAGACAACCAATACTGTTGGATGAGACAACAGCATGAAAAGGCAATGGCCATGTCACCAGTTGCTGATTATTATTATCATTATTATTACTACTATTATGACTAACGTTGTCAAGTAACCCCAGGACCCCTTTCACTTATGGACACTCTTTTCCCATGGCCACCCCCTCAAGAGAGTTCCCAAAGAGAACAGGCATCAGAGATCTAATTAGTTGGTTAGGTCATTGGTTTGGTATTCTGAGCAGCCTCCTGGAAACATCACAAGTAATTCATCTCTCCACTTACGTACATCCAATGGAGAAAAAAGAATCAAAATGTTTGCTAAAAATTCAGCAATTTTATTAACACGAGGTTTCCTGTAAAATATTAAAATTTCTTCTCATCACATAATCCTAAACTAGTAATAACATTTGAAAAAAATCTTTCTACAAAGATGGCACCAAATTCTTCCATTCTATACAAAATTAAAATTCTATGGATTTCCTTTTCCATATCAATACAACTTAACTACTTACATACTTAAAATTTTCTGCTGTCCCAAAGAGATCCTAAAGCAATACTAGAATCTGAAAACTGCATCCTGGAAATACTAAGTCTAAACTTCCCCACACCTCACTTTCATAGCATATATATTTTCTAAGAAATGTCTTGAAACTTTATTAAATCTCAATTTCTGACTAAATTTGTGTTGTCCTACAAAAGACAACAATAAAATCCTTTACTGAACTAATTCACATGTTCAAATAGATTCCGAAAGGTTATGCCTAAAGGCAACAAAATAAACAGATTGTTTAATTTTGCCTTGTGCCTAACCCATCAAGTTTTTGCTTCCTCACTAAACAATTACAGTCACACACTTCATTTCATCAACATATATATTTAGCTGTACATCCAACTATCTGAGGTCCTCCCACACAGTAATCAAATGCAATCTAAATAACTCATTTCCAACATTCATGTGACACACACAAAACAACAAATTAAGATTAAATCCCTATACAATTTCTAACTAGTAATATCTTTTTCAGTACAAAGCTTTAAAACAATATGGGCATTTCTTGTTTGTCCAAGAAGGATATCTTATTTAAATGTTAGAAAGCTTCATTCAAGGGTCTGGCATTTTGAGCTACTAATTAGATATCTAAATGAAATATGCTAAACTTTTCAGTTTATAGCATCTTGCTTAACAGGATTATCCTCAGTTGTTTTACACAGGTACAAATTACTCATTCATTCCTACATTTCAACACAACTGCTGGTCAACCATTCTCATTCAAAAATTCTCAGTAGCTACATTTGCCAGTAGTTGCCACTGGTCACACTACACCTTACACCCTTCTCCAAGCGCAAAATCACGCATCACACAAATGTCATAATGTACAAATAAGTTTAGGAGAATGCATATGGGATGAGTAGGCCTTTGGACTCTAGACTTAACAATTAACTTGCAAGCTAAAACTGCCTATGCCCTCATCTCCTCACTTAGCCTGAGCAAGCGCTTGTTCTTCTTCCTGGTCGTCCTCTGAGGTAACTGGCTGGTCATGAATGAAGATGGGTGACCCTTCCCCTCTTACTGCTTCACCTGTCACGTGCACACTCACAATGTCAGAGCCTGGTATCTCGAACATTGAGTCCAAAAGTAGGTTTTCCTGAAAAAGATTAAACAAATCAAGAAAAAGTTTACTTTCTGAATATCAACTATTCTCAAGGATCAATTACCCACATATTTTCATAAGTTATTCATTATCCACTAAATGGTGTAATATCCACACATTGCAAAGACTTACTTTCTCCAATCAGTTTGTCCATTCCCACCTTAGTTTGTTAGCATCAGGAAGTGGTGAATACTTCATAAATATGCCTGGTCATATTTACTCATAAATTTGCTTGGTCATATTTACTAAGTTAAATCATTTGTACTCTGGCTAGTAACCACACAAGTGTCAGAACCTTTTGGGAACTGATTTCCATACTACTGGGCAAGTGTCTTCTGTCAAGCACATCTCACCTTGTAAATAAGAAGCCTATGCCAGACAAACATGGATCTGAATATTCCACCTTTTCACTATTTCTATTATTACAATAAAACTAACAGATCTCATAATTAAAAACATAAATTTCATTTTCAAATAGGTTTAACCAGGGATTTTCAGTTTCTTTTAATGAACATTATCTATCTATATCTCCAAAGCCCATTCCCCTCTGGAACTTCCTACAAGGGTTGGCCACAGCAAAAGAGGATCCATAACTGTTGAACTCCAGTACTGCTTCTTAGCGTTTGGTGCCTCACCCTTAACAGGCTGTTCCTACCAACAACTTTTACCTAATATTCCTGCCTAATGTTACAACCTACTACTTCTACCTAATGCTCCCACCTAATGCTCATATCCACTACTTCTACCTAATTTTTCTATCTAAAACTCCTGTCTAATCTTCCTACCTGTAACTTCTATCTATTGCTTCTACCATTTTGCCAGAAGGTAGGGCTAGTGCAAAGTGCTAACTGCAGGATAATCTAGTTGTGAAGAATGAGTTAAGTGTTGTCAACTACTATTTGGTGATACCTCTACTGCAGTCACTGCACACCTCAGTAACACCCCTCTGTAAGTCACTACTTCATCAAAACTCCTCCGTCACTGCAGCACACATTAGTAATACAGCTTTTCCATCCTTTCTAATATGTAAATTGCCCCTCCCTCCATACTAACACAATAAGTTGGTGCTCATGATTCATTATGTCCTACTTGTCATTGCAAAGCCATGTCAATTCCCTTCCACCTACAAGCTACTACATTACCATGATGGCACGAAGACCTCTGGCCCCTGTCTTCCTTTCCATTGCTTGTTGAGAGATGGCATCCATGGCATCTGGTGTAAAGCTCAACTCGACCTGCAGAAGTATATTACGTTAAATTTCAAGGCTGAATAGATGACCACATATAATCACACACACTGAAGCATTACTTTCATAAGCACATTCTCTTGCCCTAGTTCAAACTCTTATTTCTCACCCTTAATGGCAAACTCTTCCCTCTTTTCAATCATTCTTTACTCTCAACACAACATCTCTCACCAAAGACTTGTTCCTTTTCAATTTCATACTCCTTTCACAAGCAAACCCATAACCTCTATCATTAGCATATGCCTTCTCTCTCACTTGAGCTTACTCCAGTCATTGCAACCTTTCTTTAGTAATATTTTTGCAAGATACTGATATGATAATACAAGCATCTTGATTTACATGGCATATAATAATACCAAGCATATTAAATAATAGAAAAAAGTCAGGAGTCATCACATTTGTTTATAAAAATATCTAGAAATAAAACCAAACTCCCTCAAAGTCTTCATCAAAATTATAACCAGTGAATATAGGAAAAGCATGGTTTTACATAAAAATCCACTCCAAAGCTTTCAAGGACACTATTTTACCCATATTTATCACACAGACTAAAGTTTAAGCAGATAAAACACAACTGCACAAGCATAAAACAACACCCATTACGGAGCAGGAGATTAGCAATTAGATGTTACAAGTAAATAAACAGTGATATGGGGCATTACTGTGCAATGGTAGTGCTCTGCAGTCTCAAGCCAAGCAACCTGTGTTAAATTCCAAAACTGATTAGAGTTGACGAAATGTTATATGCTCTCTCTCTCTATTTATATATAGAGTGAAATGGAACGATGTGGTATACCGGGGTAGACGTGCTGTCAATGGGCTGAACCAGGGCATGTGAAGCGTCCGGGGTAAACCACGGAAAGGTCTGTGGGGCCTGGAT
>JAYMFT010153793.1:0-12566 GCA_038088735.1 Panulirus argus
TATATATATATATATATATATGATTACCACAATCATAAAACTTTTATAGATCAATTCATTGAAAAAAAAATTTGATATTAGACAAGATCCAACAATTTCTTCTCGTGACGTACTGATTAAATCTGAAGACAAATTGACAGTTGCGGCAGTTGGTCACATGATTAAAATCTCGAACAAGACAAACACCAGACTTATATAATCACCAAGTCTTACATCTCGTCTATGTTTATAAACCAAAATTTTTTTCTAGTCTCTTCCTGCGTCACCAACATTCACATTCTGAAACATTCTTTGCGTGGTAATATATAAACATGTGTCCTTTACATGTTTAGGGTTGTAAATTAGTACTATAGTCCCTATGAAATTTGTATGATTAAATATAACATTTACACCTGTTTTTGGGGACAAGTTTTCTTGTCTTTTCATTTCATAACAAGAGCAATGCTTTTCCGTAATCAGTGGTGCAGTTTAAGTTCCTGAATAAAACGTCAGGTCAGCGTTAAAGCGTAGCGTAGTCTTCGTTAAGCTTCGTTACCCTTCGTTATCTCGTATACTAGACCGGGACGTACCTCCCCTAACGCGAGGTTGTTATATGACAAGCGTAGTTCAATAATGGCCTCACTCAAAACTACCCTTACGTCATCAATCGTTACCATAATTAGGCCCTAAGCCACTAAAGCCATGACGTCACCACCCAAGTCCAATCGCTACACCGATTCCTGCCATCGGTTTCGCGTTATGTCGACCATTGTCCTCAAATGCCTCCTCTTGTCCTGTATCCAACCAGGCAGCGGGGCACGAGAACGGCCGTAAAAATTCTTTTAGTGCCGACACCTTCATATCTGTGAAAGCCCCGAGAGCAATATAGCCAGTGATCGATATATACAAGGCCCAGGCCCCAAAAGGAAGGGTTCAGCTCGGGGAACGCCAGAGATCATTCCAAGACGAGCAACGACTCTCGTCTTTAACGGCAATCACCACTTGAACCCCGGTAATTTAAAGTCATCCAATGTGTTGTGGAAAGGAAATACCGCATCAGAAAAAAAAGAGATATATACGAATGAAAGCACAAGAACAATAAAACCCAGAGGGATATTTTTCGTGGCTGCCTGAGAGTTAAGATCCCGAGAGAATTAGTGTGGTAAGAGCAGGAAAGTTAAACGGCTGATATGAACCAGGAAATACCAGCAAGTTTTACACGGTACAGTCGGCCGAATAATTTCGCAGAGGCATCACAAGCATTCGGCAAGGACGAAAGATCTGGCAACGATGGATGAACCTCGCTTCCAGACGTGCGATCCAGCCGCACTTTGTCACTCACACGAGGGCTTTCCCCCATCCCTCCCCACATCATACAACTCCCTCTGTCTTACCCAAACCCACTGCTGTCTCAGCCCAAGAGCCAAGCGTTTCCATGTTAGGCGCCTTCACTACATATATAGCGTTGAGGGTAAGAATGAATACTGTAATTACATAAATACCGATTACATTTAACAAAAAAAAAGAATTTAATGATGAAAAAAATAAATTTTCCTTTCGTGTGGGTTCCACTACCCCCCCCCCCTGGCTAGCTCCAGCCACCCAGCCAATTTATATAGTCACAATAACAACCATTTCCCTTGTACGACTCTACACATTTACAACGCCAGCAAACCCAATATGCGCTGCGACGCGAGTAATCAGTAGCATAAAAGACGAATACAGATGTCACCGCCAACTGGCCCGGAATCCTCAGCCAATTTTCAGCCATTAAATAGGAATCAACAACTGGGTAAACAAGGCTGGAAACATCACAAGGAATTAAGTGAGTGATGAGGTCTCCTTCCTTCATAAGCCAACCAACAAAGCAACAAATGTAAACTGGTCACGGCAATACACACGCCAGCTGATTCCACTCCCTCTGCCTCCCCCACCTCCGTCCTGTTCGTAATGTTATCTCCCCAACCCTCTCCCCTCCCCATGGCCCTATTAGCCAGCCAGCTCTTGCTTAAACAATTCATATCATGTCAGTTTTATACACACACAAAAAAAGAAATCCTTCATAGCAACTAGGATTTTCATTTGTGGCTAAGTGAAGACATTTCAGATATGACGATTCATATAAATCTTGAATGATTCACATATACCTCAGAGAACCAAAGGAAAGTGGAGTGTCTGATGGCCACTCAAGATCAAGATCCTCTAAGATGTCACTGTCAAGAGGTATTCTCTTTATTCTGACACGACATAAACGTGCAGTCCTGGATAAAACGACGAGAACTATGCTTAGTCGTCCTCAGTGAGAAATGGAAAGGAAACGACATTGCTGTTCCTAACGTGACACAGCGATAGGGGATTGCTAGACAGACATATTGCATAAACAATAGGATACGAAACAGACATAAGGCTCGTTGGTGAATCAGGTGAGACATGAACACTAAGGCATGTCTGACACCCTATTTGCTGTCTTATATGATAAAGTGAAGACTTACATGATAATAACGGCAAAGTTTAGCAGCTACAGTGAGATGGAACACTTCTGTAGTTAGCGACATGTATCCTACTACAACACTGAGGCAATGATGAATGAATGTGGGAGGTAAGGAGGCGAAAGGAAGGGTCTAGACGGGGATTTTAAAGCAAGAGATGAAGAGTTTTACTCCAGGAGAAGTGTGTGGACGGGGAGCACACTGCCTGGGGCGTTTGATGTGGGTTGGCAGTGGTTGTTGACGGGGACCACCATAAGGCATAATCGTACCTTAAATGGGAGAACGGACCACAGTAGCGGAATAACTGCTGCTTGTAACTACTGTAGTAGCTAGAGGGGGAAGGGAGGGAAGCGTTATGAGATAGGGGTGGAGATTACGAGTGGTTACTGGTTGGGATGGGAAGGAGTGTGCGGTGGAATAGGAAATGGGTGACGCAGTGTAGAGAGGGTTAATATGTGGGAGGGGAAATTCAGGGGAAGGGTGAAGGTAGGGGTTGGTATGAGGAAGGGAGAACAATGGAAGAGGAAAAGGAATAATTAAATCAAATTGTTATTCGTGGCAGCAAAAACCGTCTTACCTGCACATACAGTATCCGATCTGGGTGGGGTGGAACCACGGCACCAGCTGAGGGAACCATCACCTCCTCCGAGTATTTCTACACACTTCCCTGCGTTGAGTCTGGCCTCAGTTGCAGCCGACTCCCCTAATCTGTACAGATGGATCCACCTCCACGCGTTGCATGCGACTGGCCGCTCCTGGCGACTTGGTAAATGTTCTGGCGGAAGCGTCTTGTCTGATTTGGCGGTCAGCAGTGTAGTTGGCCGTGAGTGGTGGAGGAGAAGGTTTTCTCATCTAACAAAATAATCTTAACTCAAACTCTAGATCCTCGTTTACGTACCGCTGTGCGAACCTGGGACTGTTCATTTTTTCTGATGGCGATGTTCTGTGACGGGCGCTGGCTTCATGAAGACCGTGTCGTACCATAGTTGTAAGTGGATACCAGACGGCTACAGCATTAGGGAAGGGATCCTCTACCTTCTCCACAAGGATTCGTTTTCCCCTCACGGTTGTGGTTTTTCCTGGGTGATCCTGACCTCAGACGATCGCTTACATTCCCCTTCTCGTAACATCTTCTCACAACACTTTAAACACGCAAGTTCCCTCGTAATGGCAGAAGCGGAAAGCCGGCCCTACTCCGTTTCTAGAATACTTGTAGTTGATCCATTTGGGCTGATGGTCTAAACTCGATGCTACTCCGGTATGTTCTGGTACCAGAACGTGGTAGTAGTACCCATCAATACCTCGGTGTGGTTTACCACAGTGATAACTGAAACGACTGTTTCGAGAAAATTGTTTCGAACACCACGTAAAAAAACGCTCATGTTTTGTGAGGTAGTGAGGGAAAAGGGTGTGTAACAAGGGTAGTGGTGGATGGAAGTAGTAATTATTACGTTTAAGGGTTGTCATTCAAGAGATTTTCAAATAGCAGTCATTAGTGTAAACAGTACGCCAATATTGCTTCAAGTGTTAAAAAGGCCTTTCGGCACGCACCGTGCGACAACTGCTTTGGAACTCGAGAGTTTATAGACTCTCGAAACATCATAAAAGCAACGCGTTTTCCCAACGTGGTTTTTTTACGCTCGATGTTGTTCCATGTTTGAATAATGTTGTAATGTCGTCATTGTTCTAAGAGCAGAGAATAAATTACAAGTACTCTATTATATATGGTATGCATTACCTTAACATCAATACCAGATCTGTTGTCGGATCTCTGTGAATTTATTCGGCCGATTTAGATGGAGGCGCAAATGGAGTCAGTTGTGGACTTGCAACGAAACATTTGTAACGTCTGTTCTTAAACGTATCTCTGACGCTGCTTTCAACTACTCTGGTAAACCCTATATGTTAACAACTCTGCTGATGTAAACACGCTTTTTGCCTCATTCGAAGCAAACTGTTTGTACATGATTCTGTGTCCCTCACTGGGAGTGAAATCAGACAAATCTGGTCTTAAGTATTTAAGCTGCTTACATCTAGCGAGTTAAAGCCTTTGATTATATTCAGTATCTGTGTCACGTCACCTCTCAACCTCCTCTTTTCTGAACTAAATATGTTTCAGTCGTCTAGTTGGCTGTTATAAGATTTGTTCCTCAAATCGGCAATCATATCTTAAAGCTGAGAGACCAAAACTGAACACAATATTCAAAGTTGAAATGAACCAATGAACCGTAAAGAGTGAGAATTGGTTTCTTAAGCCTGAATTCGACATCTTTGAAGCCTGGATATGTCGTTGATATATATCAGAGAAAGAATGGGTCACGAGACTGAACTCTAAAGGTTAGACTTGTTACAACTAACCATTTTCACCATTATTTACTAACTAGTCTTTATTTACGGCCAGTCATCCAAGTTTCTTTCCATCGAAATACAACCCCTAATTTAACACTGCTAATAACTTTTGATGTGGGAATTTATCGAAGGCTTTCTGAAAACATACCGCTTTGATTTCAACACACATGCTGACTCTCTCACGACAGAAACCAATCAGACTTGTCAAATATGGACGACAGCATCGGAAACTATAATGTGAATCTTTAAGGATGGTTTCCATACGTGTTCCAACCACAGACGTCAGTCTGATCGGTCGAGAATTTCCCGGTAGGGACCTGTTACCCAAGCTATGAAAGTTCCCCTGTAGCCAGCGACTTAATGAAAAAAGTTTACAGAAATTTCAAAAAGGCAAAACCAATCATATAAGTTTAGGTGGAGTCCACACTCTGAGGTACTGGAATGTTATAATTTCTCATTATAAACGAATCTTACTAAGCGCAGATTTCTCCTAACCGATCATTAAATCTTTCATCTACCACTGGTGTTTGTGGTGTGTGTGTGTGTGTGTGTATGTGTGTCTGTGCGTGTGGAAAAGGGGAAGGGGAGACTGTAAATTAACCCTATTGTCATTTTCTTTTAAAACGTTTCCCTAGCTTCCAGTGGAGTCGATGTTACAAACACTTACAGCAACTTTCAACACGGAATCAAGATTAGCATCAACTAAAAGCAAGACATAACTACCTACTTGATTTCCCCCCGTCACTGATAAACAATATCTATTCACTTCTATGCACTGGTGTCACTGGATCTCCTTATCTATACATCATCAGCTCCCATATTTCACATTAACAAATGTCGTGTCTTCCTCCCGTCAGTTTGCAATATGACGATCCATCCCACGGATCGGGAATACATGGTGGGCCTTGA
Organism: Panulirus argus; assembly: GCA_038088735.1. Classification (NCBI taxonomy): domain Eukaryota; kingdom Metazoa; phylum Arthropoda; class Malacostraca; order Decapoda; family Palinuridae; genus Panulirus; species Panulirus argus. Next base: position 5,727 of record JAYMFT010153793.1, read on the forward strand.
TGTATCCATGTGGGACAGACGGCCAGCGTTACACACACCCGTAAGTGCAGCAGAGAAAACAGCGCCACCAGCTGTTTTGGCCGAGTGTTTGCTATGTAAACACAGGTGCGTAATAGCGGGCACACGAACCATAACAATGAAACCTGATTACGTGCAGTTACCAACACGCTTCACATTAAGAGGCAAATATCGAAACCAATCAGGAACTTGGCCAATGCTGAGTTCTTATTTACACACTTACATGTATTTTAAAATGAAAGTCAGCAGACAAATCCTCCAGCTCGTGCCTCTAATAAGAAACATTATAACCAACATTCTCAATTTCCGTGCACGCGATCGATACGCTGAAAGCCCCGATCTTATGCTATGACCTGTGGGGATGGATGGGCGGCCAGTCCAGGCCATCCAACAGAGAACTTCATCCCCTCCGATGGCTCCATCTGTAAGGATGAACCGTCCTGATGACGACTAGGATCACAAGGGACATCAGGCGGATCCTTCAGGGTATTGTCTTATACGAACCTCGACTTCAGTCAGCTCAGCGCTAAAGGGATGGATTTACTCAAAATCCCGACGACACAGACAAACGCCTAGTCGAACCCTGTATCAAGAAGCAAGTTGTATACCAGAAACCTCATTGCTCTCGCTCATTTGTCTGTCGAATACATGCACAAAGCCCGCCATTACTTCCGTAAGCCAACCGACCCCTTATATCTCTCCCTTGCAGAAAGCCCCTCACCTCGTCCACGCCACCAGAATTGTGCTACTTGTGCTATATTTCTCGCCAGCAGGAGTGACGACGACGGAAGCAGCGACGACCAGGCGATGATGATGATGATGATGATGATGATGATGACCGCTGCCTCGACGCGCCTCACAACCGTCCGGGGGGGGGGGGAATAGACCGCTATTCAGATCTATGCTGACTGCTGCCCTCTGTGTTCCCAGAGACACAGCGGGGGGTGGAAGGGAGGCTTCTGAACGACGGGGGACCTCGGATCTTACGCAAGACCCACCGTCCAACTCTGACAGGATGGATGAGGCGCCTCCTGCCCCTTTCATTTCGTCAGGAGGAGGACGGATGACCTTGGCTCGCTCGCACTCCTAAGCAACAGGATGATGGCCCGGGGGTCTTGGCTCCCACAATAACGGGATAATGTCTCAGCTTACCCTCTTCCCGTTATCCATGTGAGCCATGACGGGCCCTACACGCCGCCGGGACCTCCCTCAGTTTCACTCGTAACTCAATGCTAAAGTGTAGTACTCAGGAACTAGATGGGAAACCCACTACTGATAACTGTTAGGTGACTGAGACTGGTAAGGTCTCTCTCTCTCACTCTCTCTCTCTCAAGTGTATACCCTCTTCACGGTATACCTAATATAAGCACCTTCTCACTGGAACATCACTGTTATTACGACTATGCCCCTGACTAGAGCCTTGTCCAAGACATATGACCGCCCTTCCGCAATAAATTTCGGTGCTGTAGTCGAGACATATTACCTCCATTCGTTATGATATCACTGGCGTTACCCAAGAATTAATCACTATAGCTGTGGTGAAGACATCTTCCTCTTATGTTAGCAGAGACGGCACGGGCAAATGATGCCTTAATCAAGACCATCTCATTAACGCTATACAGTATATACCCTAGCCTGAGCCAGGAAACAATTCTATCGACCACCCGCTAAGGGTGGATGAACAGCTGCGTTGACTGTGGACCGACTGCCGCAACCAGGATTCGAACCTATGCGCTCGATCCTGGGCGGCTCGTAGCTAACCGCTACGCCACTGAGGTCCATAAAATTACCTTCCATTCACTGAAAATATCAGTGGTGTCACTCTTACGTTAGTCACTATAGGTTCAGTCAAGACATATTGCCTCCCTTCACTATAACATCAGTGGTGTTAAGATTATGTTATTCACTATAGCTGCAGTCGACGTATTGCCTCTCTTCACTATAATATCCCTGGTGTTACCCTTATGCTATTCACTATACTTGTAGGCAAGACATAATGTCTTCCTTTCACTATATCATCAATGATGCGAACCTTTATGCTACTATATCTGCCGTCAAGACGCCCTTCACTATAATATAAGCGTTGCCCTTATATCACTCACTATATCTGTAATCGGGACATACTACATCGACTATAAAATCAACGTGTTACCCCTTTTGTGACTCACTATAGCTGTAGATGAGTCAAGCTATCTTTTCGCTCGTGACGCCAGAGACATCCGTTACACCCGTCGCTAAAAGCTGACTCGAAAGCTACTTCATTATGGGTTTAAGACCCGTAGTATCTCACAAAAGAATTCTGATCTTGCAGGAAAAGTATCAGAGAATATCTCTGTTGGATAAGAATGCCCTTTCTAACGTCTACTAATCTACCTTCGAAGTTAATTCTTAAAACATCAAAGTATTAGAAACTGTTAAGTCCTTATTTTGTTTTCCCCCTTTTTTGCAAAAGATGGACTTGAATCATTGATATGTTCAATTACTTATCATCATATCTAAGTGATATTCATTATCCAATCGGATTATACGGACATGAGACACCGTCAGAAATACCATTTTTTTTTTCTCTCTCTCTCGGGAAGTTGTAATGGTACGAGTGAAAGTACTAACAGTTTCCAGAAACGTAGCAATATCGACAGCAGTTTTGGTGATGATATAAATGAACAAGAGGTTGGCTGCGATGGTGGGAGAGAACAGGAGTTTGTGGGTGAGTGTGCTAAGGGCAATTACACGTCCATATCTTTGTCACCGAGATAAGCCTGAAAACTTTTCGTACAGCTAAGGAGGCGCAAATTATAATAGTCGTGGACCTGAAGCTAAATATATTTTCATCACGTCAATATATAAACGGATGTGTGGAGCTGCTTATAACTACTCTGACTGGTATATTGTGTCCTATGTTAACAATTGTTAAGGTATTATCATCCCAATTCATCATCATTGTCACTACCACTAATAGTAGCGAAATCAATACACACACATCAAAAGTTAGTAGTGGGAGCAAGTAGCAAGAGAGTATAAGTAACGCAAGTAGACGAAGCTGCTCATTCCTTTCCAAGCGTAGCAGTTCCCAGCAACTGGAGTACCAACCTTGTCTTTCTCATAGACCTCGATGAAGGTCTCTTCCCTAATTGGCTTAACATGAGACACTGTAGCGCCTCAGTGATTTCACCTAAAGCTCTGTTAGCCTCCTAATTCTCTTCAATTTTCCCTACGCTCGCCTTCATCACTACACTGCTCGGAACCCTCCAACACAGCCTTCCCAGGCCCTTCGGGTTCTTCAACTCCCAGAGCCCGTCCCTCCAGTCAACAATCAAGATATTCATAGCTTTGCCTCAAGGCTGGCTCGTCTTGGGCACCAGGGTATCGGCGCGTATCGCATGATTACTTCACCTTTGCATGATTCATAATTGCAATTCATGCGCCACGGCGATGGGCCCAAGTGCTTCACCCACATCTCGCAGGCACATGCGATACGCGTAGCTCTTGCAGACGGCCATCGTGACTGAGAGACTTCGTGCGAAAGTTACTTTTCCCCACATGGAAATTTTTCACTGAACCAGTTTCGACATAGGTTCTTCAACAGAGTTAGAAACGTACCTTTAATCACAGCAAAACTAATCTATCATGCTAGATATGACGTATCAAACACCCACGCATTGTAAGTTTCTTACTGAAGATAGAGAACGTCCGCTCTTGAAACATTGATAGACGATAGGAAATCAAGAATGAACCTCGGAAAACCTACCTCTGGGAGGAGTGTTCGCCTGGTGCTGGCGGGGTCCCAGCAGCGTAGTAGTAGTTCTCCACACGGCCGCCCTCACTGTTGGAGGATATTGAGAGCCTTACTTGGTCTTGTACTGGAAATCACCAACGTTGCCTCAATATATATACTTATACCAAGTTCTAATAATATCGTATATATATTGCATATCACCACCAATTTCTGCAAATAAGGACTCTCTCTCTCTCTCCTTTCCAGTTTACAGCACGAATACTCTATTCAGCCTCCAGTCAATAGGTCTTTGATATCAGATTCTCATACATATCGGTAATGTGATTATCTTACAAATTCGGAACACTTTCACTACAACAGGAATTTCTTATCTTTCCAATATTAGCTGAGGTCGATATTCAACGACCTCGTACTTCAATTTCATTTAAAAGTACCGTATCTGAAAATTAGTCTGGCCAGTACTGTTTTCTCTTTGCACAAGTGTTGTACCGGGACGTCGTTTTCCGTGTGGAGCAGCGTGGCTTACGTCGAAGAAAACGGAGCGTCGGCGATCTCGTCTGCACTATGCGAGGTCCGAAGACCAAGTGAGGAGTGAGCTGCTGGTTGGCGAGGCTTATAGTGTGCCTGGCCTGGCCCGGCCCGAGAGAGGTCGCTGTGAAATGGTCTATGGCCTTCCTGACCTTCCCGTGATACGAAATTTCTGTTGGTATGACAGCTGCGGAGAGACGGCTATCTCGATAGCCAGATCTGTACTGTAGAAAGCACAAGTCCAACTGCTGGTGGTGGGTGAGTTGTGGTCTGATAAAGACGATGGTCACAATGATACGTACATTATGAACTGATCAGAACGATCCAATTGCGTATAGCCAGATATGCACTCTGATATTACTAGTGGTAAGATTGTGAGGGTTATTCCCACTGATGGAAGTAATTGTGTGAAGTGAATTCAGATGGCTACGTCATTATGAAGGATAATATCCAGTAAAGAAATATATAAATGGCACAGGCGTCTGGAGAACCACTATAGTCCCCTCTCCGACCTTCCTCGCATCATGTGAAAGAAAACGGGAGAATAACAAATACTGACAGAGAGAGACGCAATGCTGTTCGTAAATAACATTACGATGCAAGAGTTACCGCAGTCTTGGGAAACATTGTTCCACCCGAGCCAAAAGCACGCCGACATCAATAAAGAAATGAAATCGCCAGAGGCGTAACTGCTTATTCCTCAATTTTACAGAAAATGGAAAAGAAATGACATCGCACGTTGATCATGTCGTCTTAACTCTCGCGAAGTCACAAGTCATATAATTTTCGGGTCGAGAGGTATAAAGAGAACATAAATATATAGCTGAATTTCTTCAATTTCATCACAAAGTGATACAAAGAATGCAACGAAGGCGTTCAATCAACTACGCTGAATTGATAATAAAGACTGGAATGATAGAGTAAGTAATAGAAAAGAAAAAGATAATTCACGCACGAATCGTAGAATTCGCGAGTGGAATAAACATGATCATTACCAGCCATAAGGGACCCTGTGCTTTTTCATCGCACCACCATTGTCAGTGTCTCTAACTCCGGTCAATTACATCGACAGACGGGTGATATCATCCACAGTGACAGATGGGGGAACAGATAGAAACGAAGACTGGAAGCAAGGACCAAGAAATAATGACGCTCAGTCTCCTGAAGAAGGGGGCGTTGTCGAAACTAGCTGAGGACAATGAATTCCTGGCTCTTGCTTACGGTTTTATGTTGCTGCCTTCTACCCATTGCTCGAACATCGCTGTGATGCGTTGTCGAGGGGTAAACAGCAGAAGGAATACACTGCAGCAACGCAACACGAGGTGTTCCTCATTGAAATTATGGACTTCCCTCTGTGTTCACGGGCCAATAGATCACCTCCAGGCTTTTCCATTACCGTGATTCTGACGGCACAGTGCAGTTTACGTACATGAATTTCTGGGAGCATTTTCTGCTCATTTTCTTTTTCTGGAAAGCTCGACTCATGAGACGAAGGTCCACACTGAGAGATTACCTGAAAAAGCGAAAAGAGATAAAGAGAACATGGTTTAAAGAGAGAAGAGAGGAAATGAACGTTTTGGAGGGTTTGGCAATACTGCCTTTTGAGAAAAGTCAGGTCAATGTCGTTTGAAAAGACGCGAGAAGGTAAAGAATGCAAAAGTTTAGCGGCGTAGGGAAAGAAACAGACGACAAAACGGCCCATCCTTGAGTTCAGCGTCATATGTAAAATATAGTGACACAACTAGCGATCGTGCTATAGGGTTAAAGTTATGAAAAATGAAATTATTTTTTTATACACTAATTACGTAAACAGTAAAAGGATTACTGCCGTATTTCAAGGGTTGGATGCTGTACGTAAATGTAGGCTTCCGTGGAGCAGTGGTTAGCGTTGCTGACTTTGATTCGCGCACGGGCCCGCCCGAGTTCGAATTCTGGGCTAAACGGTCTGCCCACAGCCAATCTAGCCGTTCATCTTCCCAACGGTGCTGGAAAATGAGTACCCGATATAGCATGGGATATATATATACGCGCGCGCGTATATATATATATATATATATATATATATATATATATATATATATAAAGAGAGAGAGAGAGAGAGAGAGATAGAGAGAGAGAGAGAGAGAACGTATATGAGATAGCCATGATTTAGGGGTATTCATCGTCCTCATCGTCTCTGCTGCTATGAGGAAAAGATATCGTTCCAATTGTCCTGACCTGAGATATTGACCTTCCCATGACCGTCCAGTCCGACGGAGATAACTTATCACATACCCGCCTGCTGACCTTGCAGGAGACAACTGAATCCTGTCCCTTTTGTGGGCTGGATGACAATTTTCCCTGGCTTTACGGTCTCTCTTAGCATCATATAGTCTGTTATCATTTGTAACATACAATGTTTATCTTACTTATCATTATATAGTATCAGTCAATCGGTCGGGTTATGTACATGTGTATATGTATATATGCACGTGTATGTATATGTATGCATATGTATGTGTTGTGCATATATGTGCATGTATGTATGCATGTGAGTATATGAGTGGATGGGTCTTTCT
>JAYMFT010153804.1:0-12566 GCA_038088735.1 Panulirus argus
CTCTCTCTCTCTCTCTCTCCCCTCTCTCTCTCTCTCTCTCTCTCTCTCTCTCTCTCTCTCTCTCTCTCTCTCTCTCTACACGCTAGCCCTGACCATTGGCAAAAAAAAAAAAAAAAACTCATCGTAGGTGCTCGTAGATAACCAGGTATTGTTCTTTGTTCCCGAGGTCTGGTTCCCCTTTCCCGTGGCAATGCCCCATCAGCTCCTCCCTAAAATGTCCCGGTCTTTGTCTTGGAGGCGTCGTTCTCTTCACTGAATCCCGTAGTGTTGTTTATCCTACGAAAGACTAGCGTTTGACATCGAGTAGTATGTTTTAATCCAAGTTTTCCTCCCTGTGCGTCCATCTTTGGCGATGTCCCTTCGCATACGCCTCTCATCCAGTCTCAAGAGGCACCCCTTCAGAACGCCTACTGCTTCCACCAACTCTAGAGGTACCCCTTCAAGACCTTCTCTACTTCCAGTTCTAGAGGTACCCCATTAGGACTCCCTTTACCTCCGGTTCTAGAGGTACCCCTCCAGAGCCTCCTCTTTCCTCCAGCCTCAGAGATACCCCCCCCCCTCTCTCTGAATTATCCTCTCGCGAGCCAGGCTTCACGTTAATCACACATACTACCTCCAGATCAGCAATTAAGCCAAGTAATTAGCGCTGAGTAATTAACTAGAGACCGTCCCGCTCTGTGCTTGGGTTCAAAATGTGGCTTTCTGTTGCCCTCCCCCCCAAAAAAAAAAAAATCTGTTGCCGTAGTAACCAGCGTGACCTGTTTACACATCACCTCTGATAACTCAGCTCCCTAATTACTCCCATCACTGATTAAAGATTAGCCGAAATACAGACTGACTAGATACTGATGGGCTCGGGTAATAGAGATCCACTGAAGTGATCTAGTTCGGATGTCTGTTGGATATACGTTCTCAAAGCCTCTTTATTATTACGTGGGAGTGATGGCTAGAGGGAACAACGCGGAGGACAAGAGATAGAGAGAGAGAGAGAGAGAGGAAGAGAGAGAGAGAGAGAGAGAGAGAGAGAGAGAGAGAGAGAGAGAATGATGGTATCACCTGCCGTGAGTCACAACCCTTCCCAAACCTCTTGCATTAAGTAAACAAGACTCCATCCCTTGCTCTCTCTCCCACCCCTGCAGCACCGTCCACAAGCCGCCTTCCCATCCATCCGTCCAACAACCCCCCGGCTCACCTACGGCAGATTATCCAGCTGTGATAACAAGACTTAAGGTGTTGGGAAGGGAGAGTAAAGAAAAAAAAAAAAAGAGGTGGGGAAACGATTTCTCTCTTTTTCTCATTCGCCAGACTCTCATTTCCTACCGCGCCCCTTGGACGATCACAGGTGATGAGGAGCAGGACGAGACAACAAAAACTAAGGAAAACAGACGGTAATGTTGTTAGCCTCTTGATCGTGACGTTAATGCCCCTGGACACGGCGGTACTGCGACCCCCTGAGTGCGATGGTCAGGCCTGGTATCATACCCAAGGGTCGTGTACCGTCGTGCTCAAGGGTCGTACCGTCGTGCTGAAAGGGTCGTGCCGTCTTGCTCTAAAGGTTTACGAATTTAGAATATCCTGGCGAGACCACCTCTCTCGGGGACATTAACGAATTTCAGTTTCAAGGCTGTGAGAATAACAGACAACTTAGTTTGGCGTCTGGTATGCCCAGTTGTTTACCCTGAGTGGTATTTCCTTTTTTTTCAAATGGATGGTTTAAGATGGAAGAGAGAGAAGAAGAAAAAAAAAAAGGGAGAGTTGGACAGGGAAAGGTTAGTCTAGAAAAGAGACAGTTTTATAGAGTGTATACATACGTGGTATACGTTTTATTATGTTTAGCTGACGGACGTCAAAGAGAATGGGCAACTAACAGCGCGACTTTAACATGGAAGTGGAAGACTTGAGACCAGATACGTAAACTGACGATTGGCGAAATGGGAACCCAGAAGCGGTACAAATCAGGACGAAAACAACGATTAGTTCCCGGAACTAACAGAGATGGAAGTTGTGAAGTGATAGCCATGATTGAATGGACGTTGAGGGATAAGGCGCAATAGAAGATATGAATAGATAATGATTATAAGCTATTTAAGGGTATAGATGAATTGAAGGAATCAACAGATATAGATTTCCATTGGCAAATTTGCCCCACCCAAAAAAGAGTACCATAGACAGATTAAAGAGGAACTCCTGTAGACCAGAAATTATCCACTTGGACCGAATCTCATCAGACAGACAGAGCTTAAAGAGCGCCACTGAGCAATAGAGTCAACGCCATCAGGAGAGCCGGCCGGCGGTGTTGCCAGAGCAGCGAGAAGGGATCTCCCCTCCTCCTCCTCCTCCTCCTCCTCCTCCTCCTCCTCCCCCCACTTAGCGCTCCTCCCCGTGGGCCAAACAAACGCCCAGATCCCCACTCAAGTGTTCTCGCGGGAGGCAAATAAACGTAGGAACCACTTAAGGTTCGATGGGTGGAGGGAGGGGGGGGGGGGGGGGGGACGAGAGGCTGCTTACCCACGTGCGTGGGTGGATGGGAGAGAGAGAGAGAGAGAGGCGCAGGGTGTTGACCCCCCTCCATGTCGTGTCGTGTCGGGTCAGGTCAGGGCGTGTAAATGGCGTTAAACCGTGTATGATAACGTGGAAGCTCCGTTAGGTGTGTGTGGATACGCAGTCTCTGTGGGGGTGGAGAAGAGGTCGTGCGTAAGGTGTTGAGGTTTACGTCCTGTGTCACCTTTTGATTGGAAATATACGTAGATCAGAAGAGGCGTGAAAGAGCTTGCTTTACTGCGATGCTCACACTTCGTCTGTAAACGAGGAGTTAATAGTTATTCTTTTATGGCCAACAGGAAGCAAATAATTACCAAAAATGGACTAAATGTCTAATTAGTGCTTGTTCAGTAACACGATTAATTATTCGAAAAGAAAAAGATATTTAGAACCCTAATTCACTCAGCTTGAAATGTATGACGTGAAAACGTTTTTTAAAAAAGTCTAGCTTTTTGACAAATATTTTTGAAACCGAAACCTTTTTTTCTTCTAAGATTAGAGAAATAAACAATAGGCTCATAAAACACGTCCTCAGGCCTAAACTGTAGATACCTGTAATCAGTGAAGCCTTTGGCGTTTAAGCCTCGGTGTACACAGCTCTCTTGAGAGAAAGAATGAAATAAAGATGATAGATAAGCATGGAGAATTCGTCTGTGAAGGCAGATGCACTGTTATATGCACAGATGCATATAGTGAATATTAATGCAAGTAAAGTGTGGATCCACGCAAACCCTCTTGGCTGGGGACACGCCGCAGGAATCCTCGGCGGTCGGTGGGCAAATGGTGGTGGCACAGTGGGGCGAGGGGCGGCACTAGTGGGCCCGGGCAGAGAGAGAGCGGTGGGAGGAGTGAGGAGACCCATTTCCCCAATTAGAGGCGCCTCGGGAACTGGAATTGATTAGAATTTCAGGACTGGTGAGGTCGGGGCCCCTGTGATGGAGCGGGAATAGGGAAGACGTGACCAGAATACATTCATATGGCGCTATTACAGTCTCCCAATATATATATATATATATATATATATATATATATATATATATAACATCTTTTAGTGTGATTTATTACCATGAACCCACGAAAGATTCCATCCGGTTTGCAGAAAACCGCAGAATGTCAAACAGACTCCACACAGAACGAAAAAAATGATCGACTCTCCCTCGAACTCGACTAATATCATTCGTCTACTCCTCCCCCTTCTTTTTTTAGCTGGAAATACAAAAGCACATAAGTAGGTTGTGGCAGTAGGAAGAAAGTAGGAAGTAAGTACCATCCCTCATCGACTCCTCCGATCTGACATGTCAGTCTATGGAGACACGGGTTCTCATGCAGGGTGATTCCAAGCGAACCAGATGATGATGATGGTTCTCGCTCGCTCCCGTATGTTTGGTAAAGTTAAATACACTGACTTCCATCCCACCTCTCCCCCTAGAGCCTGTGAGGCCCGGCTGTCCCAGACCAATAACCGGAGGGCAGTAAACCACGCTAAGCCAGCAGTGAATTAAAGCGATTAACTGCGAGTGAGGGGTAATGTCAGTGCCGGAGAGGGGGACGCGGAGCCCGACCTGGGTCGCTATTACCTGGTGCCAGGGTGTAGTGGCCCAGGTGGTATTGATGCTCACCGAACCTCCCTCCTCCCCCTCCTCTCCCTCTCTCTTGAATCACAAGAGTTAAAATGATAATAAGCAATCTCAAGATCCAGAAACTAAAGAATGCAAGACTCCTACTCTCTTGTATCATCCAGCAAGACCTTGTTGCGCCAAACTTCCTTTTGTAGGCAGCATGCAGTGCACGCGGGATCATTTGTAACTAAAGGGGACTAAACGAGAGTGAGAGAGAGAGGGAGAGAGAGAGGGAGAGAGAGAGAGGGGGGGGGGGAAGGGGAGAGAAAAAATTCATAGTCAGCACAAACGCAGAAAAAGTGAACGTAATGATATTACTTTATATTGAATTGCCATAAACTGCCCCATCGGTGATGACAGCCCGTGGCGGAACCCGGCCGGTAGCGTCCCTGGGCCCCTCTCTGATATGGAAAGCCGTGATGACCTGACGGTAACGAGAGGTCACCAGTCCTGACGTGATCCCGGCACAGTTGTGTGTCAGGCACGATCGATACGTCCTCTCTGGCTCTGGACAAATCACATAAACAGGATTGTTTCTTCGGATTTCAGTAGAGTATTTTCTTTTCGCGGTTAGAATCTGTATTTTCTTTATGATTAACTTCTTTAACTGATTTGTGATAATCAAGTTCCACTCCTTCGGCCCGGGTAGCTGTCTTCTCTCTCTCAAAACTTCAGAACACTTAATACACACGACTCATTCCTGTGGTTAGCGCTCCGTGCTAGATTTGCCTTTCGGCAAAATCTTGTCGTAAGTGCTCAAGTAGATAATTACTTCTTAACCTGCGGTCCCTCTTGGTGGACATGGCTGGCTTTCTGAGCGCTGCGGGAAACCTAATACTTGGGGATCCTACGGTTGGAAAAGTAAGCTAAGGGACGTACATACATCTTGCATTTCGTTCCCTATCTTCGAAATTCTGCGAATCTGCGTCGCCAAGCGTAAGCGTTTCAAATCGTGCCCCCTCTATAGTCACACTCCGGGACTTGCACGCATCACTCACGTTTCCCTTCCGGGGCCTGAAACACTCGAACTGTGAGGAGACGCATCTCCCAGCGACTGGCCCACGGAACTGCAGGTACATGCAACAGGGATCCACACCGCCGTCCGTCGTCCGTCTGGAATGATAAACTGCAGAACGTACTGGTATACGGGCCCCTCTCTTAAAGCCTGCGAACAAGACTTTACATACCACCAAGGTGAGCAAGTGGTTTTCGAGCCTCCATGGATGCAATGTAAGGCTTAGTATATATTGGTATGTGGGTTGAGTAAAATGGGGCATGATGAGTCAAGAGTGCTGTGAGTAACGGACGAGCTTGGAGATCTGGACGTAGGGCAACGGAGTGACGCAGACAGGCAGACAGACACACTCGAGTGGCCATATCCTCTCTGATTCGCCCCGAGCCTTCGCTTGACGGCGAATCCCCAGAATCGACCGACATCCTAGAGAGAGAGAGAGAGAGAGAGAGAGAGTCAGTCACCGTCATCACCACATGATGTTACTTGTACGAATTCTCTCACCTACGCGCCGCTGCCTTCCACAGGATTTCGCCACGCTCTCGGGTTCTGCAGACTTAATGGAGACAAATGGAATATTTGATGGAAAACCCCGCGTGTTGACTTTGCTATTAAGTCGTGAAGGGCTTGGTGGTCGGTGCTTTGCATGTCTGCAAACTCAAGTATTAATACTGGAATTAGACTAGAAATAAGAGAGACCCGTTTCATGGAAACGTTTATATGATGCAAAGTAGTGCAATACGCGCTACAGTGATGGCAAGATGTTAACAGTATCACATTTTAGAAATACACAGAAAAAGACAGACAATGATAATAATAATGATAATGATAATAATAACTATAATAATCTACTTGCTGATAAGAATTGGGTAAATAACATAATTTGATCCCTATATATTTATCGCATATGACGTGAATAACATCTCCTGAGTGTAATTAACTTTAGAAATGCGATATTGTCATTAATCATAAAGACACCAATAAAACATTGGAATATTGTAGTGTACATACACAATGAATTGCTACAATTTGGTGTGAAGGAGAGGCGTTGTGCATAAAACTGTTGGCCTACTACTGCGCGCTCCGTCCCGCATATGGGAGGTAACGGTTGCTGTTGTGTTCAGCAAGTTACAGATAATGTGGACGGAGTGTGTGTAATAATAGGTGGCTGTGGCCAGGCTTGATTGAGATGGCCTTGATAACCTCACGACTCAAACTCCTACATCACTAAGCAGAGTACCTATAAATTGACATATTTTTACGTCAGTAGTGTGTCTATAGGTTCAGGGGTCTGTAAAGGCATTCGGGCGCCTTTAGTATCATAATCTCAGGATATTCCTATAGTTTTTTCCCCCTACACCTTTATTCTGATCGTGGGCCGTGTATGGGAGGGTACATACTGCAGTTGTATTGTGACGTACTATTTTAATACTGAGACCATTGTTTGCCCCGTTAACCCGTACTGTGTGTGTGTGTGTGTGTCCCACGATAGATGTTTTTATTTAGTAGATAATGGCGCATGTTATAGATAGAAACATGATGCGGATTATTGGAGATATAAAAATAGTATAATGGCAATTACCCACGAAACAAACAGGCAGGTCATGGATAAAAGACTCTGTTAGCTTGCGATTATTGTTGTCTGGGGCGAGCCATGAGAATTAATAGCTTTTGCTTTACGTAATTTACAATGAAAGCATTTTTGTCTTTTTTTTTTCCTTTTGCAGTTGTAATTAATGTTTCTGCTTTTGCACTCTTGTTTCAGGCGCTCTGGATGTTAGTTCAGAATGCTTACAATTACAGAGCGGCAAATGTGGTGGGGGTGGTGGTGGAGTTCAGGAGGCCGTGGGACGACGGTGGTGAGGATGAAATTGGTGGTGGCGTTGATGGTGGTGTCGGTGGTGGTGTTGGTGACGGAGGAGGAGGAGGAGATCGTCCCGCTGATGTAAACCGTAGTGAAGATCTTGGTTGGGTGTAGTTGCGTTGTTGCGGGGGGGAAGCCGATGCTGCTGATGGTTTTGTTGATGGAATGGATATGCAACGTAAGTAGGGGGCGAGGATGCGTTTGATGGTAGTAATTCTCCTGATGGAAGCGCTTGTGGTGAGAGGAGCCACAGCCGAAAGCTGTGTCGGACCAAAAAAGAAAAAAAGGCAGACGCTGTGAAGAGAAGTGGTGTGAAAATGGATTTTGCAAAGGCTAGTACAGGTAGAAGTGGTGGTAGTGAGAGCAGTGTTGGTAGTGATGGTGAGAGTAGTGTTGGTAGTGATGATGAGAGTAGTGTCGGTAGTGATGGTGAGAGTAGTGCTGGATAGTGATGGTGAGAGCAGTGTTTGTAGTGATGGTGATAGCAGTATTGGTAGTGATGGCGAGAGTAGTTGTTGGTAGTGATGGTGATGACCATATAGTGAGGATGTCGACGGTTGATGTCCTCCCAGGAATAAAAATTTTGTTGCATTACTGAGAAATATATTTCTTTTTTTCACTTGGAAGCGCGTGGAATTTCGAATCAGGGAAAGCTCTTCCTGGAATGGTGTGTGTGTATAGCTTCCATTAACGTCATTTACCTGTTCCTTTCCACTCTTGTAGCAGGAATTTAGATATTTTAGTTTTAGAGTGTGTCTGTTGACGAGAAAATATTTAATTTCATTCAGATTTAAGGGAATGATTTTTCATTTTCTAATTCCCTTTTTGTTTATAAAATTCACATCATAGTAACCTGTTTTTCTTTTATGTATTTGTTTGAATGTTTTTTTGTGATTGCCTGAATTACAATATTTAGGTTATGTAGATTACTGTAATTGGCAAAAGGTGTTTAGTATTGAGTGCACAGGAGATGGTGAAAGCGGGAACCAAGGAAACATCCAATTTAGGTTCCACGCAGGAATAAAAGTTTTCGTACCATTCCATTCATTGTACTGCAATCTTATGAATCTTCGGTTCACAGTGATAAAAGATGAGGATTGCGTAATACTGAATTCCTCCGGAGTGCTCAATTAAACCAAAAATCCAATATAGCTTATTGCAGTGTAGCATCGAAACCCTTTCCTTCCCTCCCCCTCTTACCCCACAGCACAGCCTAACACAGCAGTGATACTTCGAAACCTCACGTTTACAGCCTCCTAAGTAACAACCTTACCCCACAGCCCCACATTAACAACCATTGTATCCAAAGTCGTGTGCAATGTGGCACTATACAGACAAAGACAGTAACCTCGTACCATACGCCTTCGCAAACAACCCTCTGTCACAACACACACATCGCAGCATCAACCTCACGTCACAACCGCAAACCACAGCCTCACATCACAACCCTACAACCATCGTCGTTACCCCATTCCCACTTTCATGGTGGGGATCATTTACATACAGCCCCAGAAAGATTAGAACGCAATCCAACCCTCTAGTAAACCCCACAAAACGGTCCCCATTCCACAACACACACACACACACACACAAAACCTCACTGTGACGAACCAAGGAAACTCAGAGCTTAACTGATGACCAATTGGCAGCGGTTTCTCGACGTTAATGCCACTCTTTCCCTCAAACTGTCAAGCTTTATGAAGCCATATGTCATCTCAGCAGAGAGGCCATTTTGCTCCTGGTGGACTCACCACCTTACCCAGCTGGGGCGGTGAGTAATAGGGATGCCCAGGTTGGTGATAATAGGATTGAATGTTAGGAATTGGTGACGCGTAATAGGGTGCAAGAGGGAACGATGAAGTCTGATAGACACTGAGTGGGATGTTTACAAGCAATAGGTAATTGATATCTGGCTATCTATCTCTCAAGGGCGGTTTTCATGTGTGTCAGAATTATGGTTCTGAACCTGAAAAGGCCAACTTGAGTTTTTGTGGTGTGAGAGAGAGAGAGAGAGAGAGAGAGAGAGAGAGAGAGAGAGTAACAAATCCCTTTCGAGAAACATGGACCACAGTCTTACCCCTTCGACCAATCCTTCCCAACGCCTCCATAATACTCAACATCTCACAGGCCTACATTAACATCCTCCACCAAGGATGTCCTATCATATGAGTACAACACCTTAAAAACATCCATTTGAATACATAAACATCGCTGACAAATATCAATACTGCGTAAGATTTACGAAAAGGGAAGCATTATATTGGGTGAGTAAAAGTGATAAAGTGGGTGATGTAAACACATTGGTGTATTATGTAGACTCACAGATGTATAAAGTAAACTCACTGGTGCAGAAGGCGGCCCTGAAATATCGTTTGGTTTTCTTCCAGTATTGTGTAGAGGGGAGAGAGCCTGAATGTTCTGATGCAGGATATTACTTGAACTGAACAGCTCAACGTCACTTTGTGTAGACCAAAGATCCATCCCGGAATTCAGATGAAATTCAGCAAAATACAAATTTCAAAACGCTACAAACCTAAGTTCCAGTGAGGTATCAGCAGAGGACGGTACAGTTTCATGGAATATTTCAGTACTTTTTTTCTTTCGCGTGATTATTTTTCCAGGATTTGAGAACGTTCTCACAAAGTTTCGCCAGCAGACCTCCAACAATATTTCCACAGAGAAATCTCTAATCTTCAGGACCCTTTAGACTTCAACAAAGCTTTATCATGATTTCAGCGAGATTCCAGAATGGTTCTGGCTGAATTTCAGACGGATTACACCCGGATTTCAGGAGAATGGATGACCACTTCCTGGCCATCTGATTTTTCAGCCTTTGTCTTCCAGAGGAAAGTGACCGAGGGAGGAGGTAATGTTTGTGTAGCTGCTGATATCACGAATGGTGAGAGGCGAAGGGTCATTAGCAGGAGAGACAAGGAGTATGGGGGATGAAGAAGAAGATGGATGTTGGGAGACTTAAAGAGGAGTGAAGAAGAGGGAGAAGAAGAAGAAGAAGAAGAAGAAGAAGAAGAAGAAGAAGAAGAAGAAGGCGAGAAAGAGAAGGAATTCCTTTACGAAGCAAAGATTATCCCTTAGACGAAATAGAAATTTACGGATAATTAGATACTGGAAGATCACTGAACGATATATACATAGGTGTTGCCGGACACCGCGAATTGTCGTGGGGGATATGTATTCTGTGTGATTATATGAAGTACATCTATTTACTATTTAGCTTCAATACCGGTGCATTAGGGAAAGAGATCGGAAGACACTTTGTCAACACTACTTCATGTATGGTGCGGTATCTATCCCTCCATGTGATTACTCCAGGGTAAGATGTACAGCCTCACGCGGATCGGTGTGGCTGGCGAGTCGACCGACGGAAGGGTGAAAAAAAAAAAAAAAAAAAAAGAGAAGAAGGAGCCAGTGGAAGACAGCGAGCAACTGGGAGCGCCAAAACGAATAGAAACAAGAAGTTGGCAGAGCGCTGTGGTAATCTGTCGAGGGGCAGAGGCCGGGGGTGGCGATCCAGAGAGAGAGAGAGAGAGAGAGAGAGAGAGAGAACAGTAAAACGGGACACAAGGGGTGAATGTTACGACCACAAGAACAATGGCAACCGGGGGTGGGAAAGGCAAGGGATAATGCCCAATAAATACAAGAGAATTGCGTTGGAGAGAGACACATTAAGGCCTCGGTGGTTGAAGGGGTCAGGGCAGGGCAAGCGACACTGTGCGCCTCGCCACCCGGGGTGTAACTCCCGATTGCAAGAACTGCGATACACGGGAGGTTGGGAGAGACGAAATGTAAATACGGGCTGTAGACCTGGGTGCCAGCCGTTGATAATGGGGTACATTACACGTGGGGGGTAATGGGGATACATGCAGGTGAATGAAGGGGGGTAAATATAGGGAGATAATGGGGATATACGTGGGTGATGGGTGAAGGTACAAGGAGATTAATGGGATAAGTACGAGATTCTAATGGAGGTGATTGTCGGACGATAATGGAGATAGACACACGAAATTAATGGGATATATTCAAGGTTTTGATACAGATAGACATAAGGGGTTAATGGAAATAGATTCAGGGAGATAATGGGGGTCAGATACAGGGAGATAATGTGATATCATTATTATTATACATGGTTTTAGGACCACTTCATTGTGGTTTCTGCTTTCTCAAGGCTACGTTACAGTCAGGAGAGTCACGTATGGCAGTCATGTCAAAGACCTTGCCTTGGAGGAGTCCATCCTGTCCGTTCTACTGAGTAGGGTCCTGTTCCTCAGAGCTCTACGAATCCTTGAAAAAAAAAAAAGGGGGTCCTACGGCAACACCAGCACCCTGTTTGAAAGGATACGTAGGGTGATAAGAAAATCTTAATAAATCGATGTTTATATAGTTTTGATTAACCATAGCAAGCCTGGGACACCCCCTTCTATGTGGGGCACCCTGCAGCCTCAGGGCTCCGATCCATCGGTCAGTAGCAGGGAAATGAAGGACTCCTTTGGAGCGAGATCTTCGACGACGCTGTAGTGTTCTCTTTTCGCCCATGGACAGTAATGATACAGCCTCTCCTAGTGTGACTTTTCACCCTATGTAGAGAGAGAGAGAGAGAGAGAGAGAGAGAGATGCAGGAACATAAGGGAGAGGTGATATATAGGAGGTAGGGCGCATAAAGTAAGTTTCCTGCCCAATTACTGGCAATATCTCTCCCCTAACCACCATTCACGGCCAGTGTGTGTGTGTGTGTGGGGGGGGGGGGAGCTTACCCACGGCCATCCCCCCTTAATTCTCCCAAGCCATCCAAGCCACTGCTGGCTTACTGCTGGAATGGCGGTCTGGCACACACACACACACACACACTGATTGCTTCGCTTGTATAAAAGAAAAACTCAGTTTTTGTATGTACGGTGCGTATTGGTGAGTATGTATTGCAGGGAAATCTATTTCTGTCTCTTGAATAGTCATGTCTGAATAGAGACTATGTGATTTATTATACTATGAAGTATTAGTGTTTGTTCATATATATATATATATATATATATATATATATATATATTGATGTGATTGATACTGTTGTGATTAGTGGTGTTCCTTTATTAGTGTATTGTTTTGTGATACTCTGTCCTCATGGTTAGTGAAGTGTTACCATAAGAAATAAAGCGTTTGTCTGTATGACAGTATGCGAAGCGTTTGTTTGCGTGTCTTGTGATGTGTCCATTACGAAGGTACTTAGTAAACCATTGTTTATAACAAAACTCGATTACTTTTTTTTTTAGTAGAGCGGCGTGTGTGTCTCTTTTGTTTATCTGATCCGATAAACGAGGGCCGAGTTAAGGAGGAGGAAGATGACAGAGCGTAAAAGAGAGAGGGAGAGAGAGAGAGAAGAAAGATCGTAAGGAAGTGAGAGGTGAGAGGCTTTAAAAGAGGGATTCGCCCTTGTGAACGCAGCTGCTGCTGCTGCTGCTCTCTCTCTCTCTCTCTCTCTCTCTCTCTCTCTCTCTCTCTCTCTCTCTCTCTCTCTCCCGTA
>JAYMFT010153815.1:0-12565 GCA_038088735.1 Panulirus argus
CCACGCCAAAGGTGATTATATATATATATATATATATATATATATATATATATATATATATATATATATACATGAGGGACAGAGGCGCACGTAGCTTAGGTTCCCCGGTGGATCAGCCCCCTGAGCCGTGCTCACCTCCTCACTCTTTTAAGAGGCCCTATGAATGACACAACAAAACTATATTTGCTCACCCCAGACACCCTCTATAACGAACCAACTGCTCTTTATATTATCTAGTACAATGCTGTTACTCAGCTTCATATCATAAAACTTGTTTCTTTCACCCATATTCACCCATACCATTTCTAATGGGTAAAAGAAAACTATCGTACATCAGCAGAGCGTGTCAAGTTAAACATTTGAATTTCTGTATGAAAAATAGTCTTGGTAATTATTTTACGTTAGTCCCTACGCATATGCAGTTACTTTATATTTTTCGTCCATGTTTCTGAATTACACGCGATTACTGTCTGTACTTTCAACGAATATGCTTTGGAAAGGCAATTGTAACCAAATGTTGCCATTACTTTTGTGATCTGAGCGACCCAGCAAATTCCTTATACGGTACTGCCATCTCTCGCCAGGGGAATGAACATAAACCAACACGAAACAACAACTATAGCGAAGCCAACCGTAATGCAAGGTCAAACCAGGCGAGCATCGCGTCCCCTCAACAATGGTGGGGAAAACGTAATGATATGACCAAAAACAAATATAAAACCTCCCTTCCGATGACGTATTGCATTAACCCGAGAAACGATTTTCCACCATTTTTTGTTTTTCTCCCAGTAACTTTACAGAGCGCGTCAGGACGGAAATATCAAGGTAGTGAGTCAAGTGAAGGAACTGCGTGCTCACATATTGTTACTCCAGCCACGGGGGCGCGCTCCTTGCCACACTATATGACGCACATGATGACAAAAACGTTGGGAATAACTGGCAGGAAAAGGGTAATGGAGAGTGAGAAGTTAATGGGGACGGAAATCCTATGGGAAGGAAAAGAGCACAGATGGAAAAAGGCTATGGAGGCAGGGAATGTTGATGGAGACATTAGGTATTAACATTAATGCTAGGCGACAAAGGGAGTGAATACAATATCCATGGGAACGTAAAAACTAACAATAAATGAGAATGCGGCAGCAGAGGTGGACAGGAACGATGTAAATAATACATAGAAAGTATGTAACTGGTCAATGGCATAATGGAAACGCAAAACACAACAAACGACAAAGATCTAGAATGCTAACAGAAAAGCAAAATACTGAAGTATGAAATAGTTCTAAAAACTTTTTTTCTTAACTACGACAATGCGAGCTTCGAACCTGTGCACCACACACACAAAACAATAGAGTGAGAGAGAGAGAGAGAGAGAGAGAGAGAGAGAGAGAGAGAGAGAGATCCAATCCTCACCTATTTACCCACATCGATAAAAAAAAAGTTCACGTACAACTGAACATTTCGACCGACACAATTTCCACTCTAATTAAACTTTGTTGATGTTCATTATGTGAAAAGTTGCACTCTTGAACCGGTAATAACCAGGTGAACCCAATGGTACTCATTCCCGGGGGCAAAACAATCGGGAACAACATTACATGTTGCAACCGCAGAGAGAGAGAGAGGGGGGGGAGGAGGGATGAACCTCAGTGAGTATGAACGCTGATATTTAGATAGCTCAACACAATCCCCCATTACACTTACCATCCAAACGCCTCAACACTAATGTCGGGTGGCATGTTAGCTTACCTAACAAGAAGACAATGGGGGTAAATTTCCCAACCAATCAGGATTGCCTTCCAACGTTTTTAGAGAACACGGTTGGAACCCAGAAGGCAATAGATTTGTGCCATACGATTCTCTCTCTCTCTCTCTCTCACAGGTCTCCAGGGTGTAGGGTTACCGTTACTGACCATGAGTCAGCATGGGCCCGTACAGGGTCGGGCCCATATAGGTTCGAATCTTAGGAATGACTGTCGGCCCGCTCCCAACCCAGGTGTTCCTCCTCTCCTTTGGACTAGTTGATAAATGGGAGGCTGGCTAAGGCTGGGGTGTGTGTGTATACAGACACATATGAGTTGTGACATGCATGATATATATATATATATATATATATATATATATATATATATATATATATATATATATGCCAGAGCAGAAACTCTACTCTAGCATGGCAGTAAGAGGGTGGACAAGCCTGTGTGATTTGTGATGGTAGCTGAAACTTTGTGAAAATTACACATGATGAGGCGGATTTCCTTTGTGAAACATGTGTATTGTAAAGTTTCATTTCAGAAATTATTTGAACTCCTACTGAGGTGCGATTACCCCTCCATCATTAGTACCACGAACAAATGTAATCGTCATATTATCAACAATAAATAAATATGTATGTATATCACACACACACACACACACACAAACATAAGGTCAAGAAAACAGGACTCTTTAAGAAAATCAGACTGCAAGCAGTGTCAGCTGCCTGCACGCTTACTGGGTACGAGGTGCGTCTTGCATTTCCTGCGGCCGTTACACTACCTAACCCAACCCAGCCGGAAACCCAACCCAGCGATACCGCCAGAATTTCAACACCATCTTCTGTGTTCACTATTACGCACGTATAACATTATCATGTCTTTTCAATAACACCTGTAGGTAACCCTCGACTTCCACGGTGCGGCCCGTAAACACTGCTTTGGTATGAGGGCCTAACATTGATCTAACCCTTAACCAAGGTTCATACCTTTGTGCTCAAGTGGGGGGAGGGGTTCATGTTCCTAAACAATACTGTATTAAGTTCTGATATGTATTAGCGTATGTGTGTATTCAAGTTTTTTTTTTTCACTGTGTTTATGTGTGAGGCAGGAAGCGTGTCCTTACATACCACTATCCACAAGTGACTAGACTCTCAAGTATTAGCAAGCAAGTTAAACTGTCCTCTCTCGGCTTCGTGGCCAAGAAAAACACAAAAAATAGGGTTTGCAGACACATTCTCATACAGCAACCGAGAAGTTGACATCTTAGCTCCCGTAAATACACTTACTAACACACTTTACTAAACCTAAGGTTATTCCTGACAGATAGGCCACACCTCAAATTCAGACAGGCAGCGGGTAACGATGCAACTTCCAAACAATATATAGAAACTAAGGCAACTTGTATTAACGCCTCCTGCATCGTCGAGCTAACCTAATATGTACTTCAATCTCCTGCAAGGCTGCCGACGCGAACTCCAAAGACAGACAATTTGCTCCCTATACGTTCCGAGATCTCCAAATGCAAGGATAGTGAGCTAATCTATGTGATTGTCACTAACACAGTCTAGGCAATTTATGCGTCTCCACGAGCTCCTAACACAGCCATACCAACATAATGGGAGCAGCTGAGTTGGCGTGAATCATGGAGCGTGGAACCACTTCCTTGGATAGTCTAGCTTGCACGTACGCCTGGCAGGCGCCCGTCTCCAGGTGACGGCATCATTCTGCTCAAACTATCTACCGCGCTTGTCTGATACATTATCTTATCTTCGTTTCGTAATACTAATAATCATTGTGATTGAGACAAAATTCTAATTTTTAACCTAAAGTTTCAGTTATCTTCTAATAATCTTAATATTTTCTTATACAAATGCTCTTAATTCACTTGGCATTTATAATAAGCATCTGTCACGTTTCTCTTGACAAAAACTCCCCACAATGGAAACTCATTTGCATACAAACTTTTAAGAGATATTCTAAATCTTAAAGCGGAGTGCAACTTGCCCTAGCAGCTCTGGGTGGAGTCAGCAGTGCTGGGAACAAGGGAGGCAGCAGTGGCGGAGAGAGCATAGATCCGGGTGGTTGGGTTTTATCTGGAGAAAAGAGGGTGTAGGAGGTGCCTTAAATAGACCGCTTGTCACGGCACTGGTTCCTGGCCTCCAATGAATACTGCTGGACCCCAACACTCACTCCCCCAGTACCCCCTACCAGTCACTCCCACTAGCTGCACCCTAGCACTCATTCCCACTGCTGCACGCCAACACCTACTCTAATGTTGCACCCCAGCACTCAAAAACACTGCTGCATTCAAGAATTCACTCCTACCGCTGCAAAATTGCACTCATTCCCACTTGCTGCACCCTAGCACTCATTCCCACTGCTTTACCCCTGCGCTGCATCCCTGCACTCCCACTGGCTGCACCCCAGAACTCACTCCCACAACTACACTCCATCACTCATTCCCACTTGCTGCACCTTTGGACTTACTCTCACTTGCTGCAAACTGAGAACTCACTCCCACTGCTTCACCCCAAGACACTCATACTGCCGCAACCCAGCACTCACACTACACACTCCTGTCAAAAAAAAAAAAAAAATTTCGCCATTTCCTGTCTATGATGAGGTCCGGAGATGTTATAATAGTCTAAGTTACAATCTATTTATTCTTACCAAACTGCTGTTCAGAATAGGAAAAAACACGCAACTAAAAGCAAAAACCTGGGCACCTTCACTTAGTTCCTTATCACACAAATATATGAATATGTAACTTCACACAAAAACATCAGAAACATTTGCAACCGACCACAACCCCCACACATAATATATCTTAGTGGGGGCAATGAATGGAAGTAGGTCGGTGGTGGGTAAAGATGTAGAGGGTGGTAAGGGAGAGATATGTAATGGGTGGTAGGGGAGATATGTTGTGGGTGGTAAGGGACAGATGCAGTGGCTGGTAGGGAAGAGATTATTGAAATGCATTATGTGGTAGGGGGAGTTGCAGTGGACGGTACAATATACAGTGGGTGGTAGGCTAATAATTACTCAAAGACATATGGAACAGGTTGTAGGGAGAAATGTAGCTTATGGTAGAGATGTAGCGGGTGGTAGGTGAAAGATGTAGTGGGTGTTGGGGAAGGGAAGAAGTGGGCTGTAGGGTAGATATGTAATGGGTGGTAGGGGAAAGATGAGGTGGATTGTAGAATTGAGAAGAGGGTAGTTTATTTACACATGCAGTGGTTGGTATGTAAGGGGAACTGTATCGTGTCGTAGGGGAAGATGTAATGGATGGAGTGTTGAGGTAAGACAATTAGGTGTGAAACATATCCCCCAGGACCAGCCGCTGCCACCCACAACAAACTAAGGCTGGAGAGGGAGGGTAGCGCCTTCGGTCAGGTTATGAAGGTAATAAAAAGTGACATCAACAGATGAGGCACTGTGCTAGGCTAAGCTAGACTAGAATAAGGCTGAAGAGGAAGGGTGGCGCCCTCGATCAAGTAATGAAGGTCCTATGAAATGACACCACCAGAGGAGGAGGCAGTAATATCAAGATAAGACTAAGACATCTAGCTAACGAGGCTACATACTTAACAAAGAGCAGTTAGGTTGAAGCTACACTACCCAACACCACATGCAATGACTGATATCAACAAAATAGGTGTCTACTAAAATGTCTTTCATTAGTAATTGAACCCGTTTTCACATGCAAGTTTGCATGCATATAATCATACATGCAATTGCAAACACGGATATGTATGAAACGACAGCTCGACTTAGTGTGTGAATCACCAGTTTCATCAGCCCCACTTGACATAGATCTGCTAGAGAAGGTTCAGAGGAGGACAAAGACTGAACCTGAATTGAAGGAGCTGAGCTAAAGGAAGAGAACTGCGGTCAACATACGTACCCTCGTTGTAACTAGGATGTAAAGTATCTACCTAAAAGTAGTTATGCCGAGATTTTGCCAGTAAGAAGGGATAGCGCAAATCTTGCATGATGTATAACACTTTCCGCCGCTACACTCATTCCGTAGAGAGAGAGAAAAAAAAAATACAAATTTGAGGTTAATAAATCTAACTGACATTGTTCTCTGACTAAAGAAACGATGACCTTAAAGACTATGAAAAAAAAAATAAAAACGAAGAAATATAGCAGCAACTGGCGGATCAGTGAAACGAGACACAAGTGCAAAAAATAAATTGTTAACATGTTAAGGAAAATGGCCCTGCGTATGCAGAAGTAAATTCTGACACACACACACAAAAAAAAAAAAAACATATAAGGACAACTGCCCATCACCACACCAAACTTGGCTCGATCATGTCCTACGGTAGGGCAACCATGGTTCCCATGTACCTTGGACTCACATGCAACGCTACCAAGCGCCGGCCCTCAACACCACTCTCTCACTTACACTATTCTCAGAGATAATGACTATAATAACCGGCTCTCACCCCCTTGTTGACGTTACTTCAAAAAAAGTGGAAATTTTCTCTTTACAACATAGGGGTAACTAAGGGAAACTGAACCACTCTTCACAAAAGATTGTCAACATTACTTGCAACTCATGTTTACCTTGGACCGAAAAACAAATTAATTCAGCTACGTAGGCCACTCTGAAATATTACCAAAAAGTCTAATCAAAAAGGAAAAGAAATAACACATCAGGTAACTTAAGAACTTAAAATAATCGAAGGAAAAAAATAAAAAGAGATCCGTTTGACTGAAACCGGATCCTGGCATTATCTTCATCGCTAGTCATGCGCACGTTAACAATATACCAATCGGGGGTTGCAGACTGGTTATAGAGGAAGGAGAGAAAGTTTGCGAGACCCGCATGGTTCACGCCTTCAGGCAACAGATGGCGTTAACAGGTATTCTAAACCTTTTAATAAGAAAGATATGAAGATATTCTTAAATGATTTAACCTTTTCAACGATGTTTACTTCAGTCGGTAAGACCAATTCAACGAAGTTATATCTCTGGGCACATCTATTTCACTCGCTTCAGACAACCGCTAATACTTTCTATACTCTTCAACAGCGGGAGGTAATCTCCATCTTTAAATCCCAGGACACATACTCTCACTACCACCACCAATAACAACTGTCATCATGCAGGAAAAAAATCATACAGATGAGTTGTCCTCTGGGCGTCAAACATGTAAACATATTTCTGCTGGACTAATGACCTCTGGACGCGTCACAAACCCGGCTCAGCACAATCCGAAAATAACATGGTATTTGATAGCTTGTTGGCGCGTCTCAAGCCTTACCCAACCAGCCACCTCCCTTACAATGGTGCTTTGAAAGACTGTGCTTAGATGGGTTTATCTTAAATTTGTGGCTTGAATTCACTGAGCTCAGCCATTATAAAGACGTCAAAACTGTTCGCTCTGGCTTATCAAAATAATTATGCTCTGGAAAGTGGTTTATTGCTAAGTATATAGATAAAGCGACATACGATAGAAAGCTTCTAAAATAATTCAACCTTTCTTAAGCATTTCTACAACAGTGCCCGAGATTCACGACTTACTTCGTGCAAGTCCTTGTAAATGTACGTGTTTGTCATATTATTTATCGCAAGCAATGCACAAATAAGGCTTGGCGCTTGAGGTTGGTGAAGCCTAGCCTGAAGGGGTGCATTCTAGCTTGAGTCTGGTGCAGCCTAGCCTGCCTGAATGCGTTCTAGCTTGAGGGTGGTGCAGCCTAGCCTGCCAAGGTGCGTCTGAACTTAAGGGACGTGTAACCTACCTAGACTGGGTACGTTCTAACACAAGGTGTGGGCAGCCTAGCTTGACAGTTGAGGAGCCTAGCTTGCCAGGGTGCGTTCAAGCCTGACGTTTGAATAGGCTATCATTTCTGGTTGCTTTACACCTCAGAAGATCATGCAGTCTATCTTAACTGGGTGCATTCTTCCTTGATCAGACAGCCTTGCCCCTCCCAGTGCGTTCGAGCTCGACGTTTGTCAAGCCTAACCAGTGACGGTGCGTTCTAGCTTAAAGATCATGCAGCCCAACACGCCTCGGTGAGTTCTAGCTAAGGCGTGTAAAATGTCAAACCCGTCCACGACACCCGACGCCTTAATCAGGTGGGTGACACTTTCCCTCCCACAAAAAGTTTGAGATACAGCATCCTGTTTGGGGATGACTTCCCTCCCCTCCTCTTAACCCTCCCTGCCCTTTTAGTTGTTGTCGTTACTTCAGCTACAGCTGTTGTGGCGTTTACTTAAACTTATCACTGTTGCTTGTGGTATTCTGGTGCACATTTTTACTGCTGCTAATGATGTCTTTTTTTTGCTGTTACTAATTTTTCGTCGCTAACTGCTCTAGATGTTGCTATTGTGTCAGCAGTGCCAGTCAGGCTATTGTTTTTGCGCTCCCAGAGTCCCAGTGTTGCTAGTTTTTGTTCCCATTGTTGCCAAAGTTTTTTGTAATGCTCTTGGAATTATTGTCTTCGTGCTACAAGCGATGTACTTTCCGGTGTTAGCTGCCGCTATTGTTCTGGTGTCCACACAGTGCTGTTGCTACACCAGTTACTACGCTAGATCACGTGATAGCGTACAGGATCCACAAGAAATCGGGCACAAATAGCAACGCTTAAATGGGCTACTAGGATGTCATAATAATTATAGGTTCTTTCCTGCAGCCTGAAGGCATCTCGTCTCTCTTATGCTGTCATTCCACGAACTAATACCATGAGAATACGGTTATACTACAGAACTGTGACCCTGCCAGTGTATGGCAACTACAGCAAACCCTGCAGGGTTTCAGCGTCCGCCTCTCGATTCTGATGTCACCCTCCTCCACCTACACTACACATCCTCTACAGCGAGCGGGTGTGTGGTCCTATCCCCACGCCATTACCACCATTTACATACCATCAGCGAGGAAATCGAGCTTAACTGAAGGACTTCTTCACATCTCGCTCACATTAGGGGGAGCGGGGAGCCAAAGGCATAAACAGACTGATAAACAACGGATAATATATTATACATCACGAGTGAAAACGGAGAAAGTGACCAGGTCATGAATAGTACATGGAGACTAAATCATATGACCTTTAACGAATCACGGACTCAGATAATTACTGGGCGTTGTACCACAGAACAAACACGTCATCGACCACGGGCCGAAATCGAAGAAAGCGGCGTCAGACAGCGTAACAAACCATCACGACATTAGTGACGTCACGGGCACACAACGTTTGTTAATTCCTACAAAAATCATCACACAAACTACGACTCGTTTCGCATGTCATTAACCTTTCAACTACAAACAAAAAGCGCACTTATGACCTAATATTATCATCAGCTCATAAAGACGGAACGATCAACTGAAACCGAAATTACTTGCTTCCCTACGACTATCATCGTACTCATGGCACCACCCGCTGCTGGAGACAAGCAGGAAGAGTTTAACGCTCCCAAGCAGTAAATTTAGTTAACCAACTGCAATGCTAACAATATTTCTTTTTCTTTTTTTACCAGCAACGAACACCAACATTTTGGTATATCAGTCTCGCCATGGTTCCCACAGAAGGCATATTCCCCGCGAAAATCTCACACTCGTCAGCTACAATGGGAAAACACGTTTCCTGCTTTCAAAACAACGGGTTGTACTGAGCCACCCTCCTAACATCTCCTGAGTCACACGTACACAGACACTCTCACAACACCGTATCAGAAAATGTTATAATTTGTGATCGAGAGCAATAACAACTTGGTCAAACTACGTAAACATATTTGTTTTTATCACAACATATGTAGGTCACAGAGAACGGACAGTCTCATGTTTATACCCAAAATCCACATTACCTGATCAGTAAACACGTCGCCCAACACCCCAGCGACACACATCCACCGCCTGAAACGCTTTCATGAAACCCAACCACTTGGTGCACACTGGCAGGATATTGGAAGGTGATGCAGAAAACTGTTTGAGGACAGTAACTTGGCGTGGTGGTGGTGACAATAACTTGATATGGTGGTGAGGACATTAACTTGGCGCCGTGGTAGTGATGAGGACATTACCTTGGTGTGGTGGTGAGCACATTAACTTGAGTGTAGTGGTGAGCACATTAACTTGAGTGTAGTGGTGAGGACATTAACTCGAGTGTAGTGGTGAGGACATTAACTCGAGTGTAGTGGTGAGGACATTAACTTGAGTGTAGTGGTGAGGACATTAACTTGAGTGAGGTGTTGGTGAGGAAAGTAACTCAGCGAGGTAGAGGACACTATCTTGGTGTGGTGGTGGTGGTGGTGGTGACAGTAACCTGGTGCGGCAGGCCACCACTACAAAACTCACCCAACCTGAAAGCAGCCTTCCAGACATCCCCCCCCACCACCACCAAATTCTCCATCTTCCACTGCCTCACCTCACACCTACCTACCCTCCCCTCCCCCCTTCCATCCATTTACAACTCCTTCATTTACCTTTTCCTTCACCATTACCGCCAACCTTTCCTCCCCACCTCAGTACTTCATCTCATCTCCCCGCCATGATTTTTCTCCCCAAATATTTATTTTCTCTCAGGGTTGTTCTCCCCTCCTTCATAGTTTCCCCTCCCAGTATTTTTCCTCACCTTCCCAATATTTCTCCCCCTCACAATATTTTTCTCCCCTCACGAAAACTTTTCCTTCCTTCCTCGTATATATTTTTTTCTCTCCCTTCACCAATATTTACCTCGGCTTTTTTTCTTTCTCTCCCCCCCCCTCCCCCATGTCCTCTCTTCCTCCCCAGACTCTACCGTAACTCCCCTCACACCCCCAAAGTGGCTCCATGCCCTCTCCCCTGCCATACCTCCCACCAAACACACACAGGTCGCTATGACAGAGATCCAATGTTTCTTTTTTTTTTTTTCCCTGTAGGAAATAAAGACGATCTCTCCACATTATCTCCAACTCCACCAGCGACACTGCCGCCCCCAACACCATCATCAACCAGCGACAGAGTCTCCTCCATCTCCACCACCATCACCACTAAGCATAGCCCTGATGAAGACTTTCTTCGCCAACACAGCCAAGGCCATCACCATCTCCACCACAGACACTGTCTCCTCCATCTCCACCACCGACAAGAAGCAGAGCCCTAGTCCAGGCTTCCTCCACCACTGCCACGACCACCGGTCCAATTTCACCACCAACACGCCACTGGGCCTTGCTAACATGACCAAAACCATTTCAACTAATAACACAACTTCCATCTCCATCAGCGTAACTAACCCCACCACCACCTCTTACGTATACCATCAACATGAACACTACCTCCTCCAACAGTTCCATCAGCTGCGCTACTTTCACTTCCCCATATCTATCGCCAACCACACACACAGTTTTACACGGAACATACACACACAAGAAGGTTCAATCACAGGAACTTCGGGACACAAGGCTCCCTCGTGAACCTGGGTGAGGGAATTTATAGGATACTAAAAATGCCTTTCATTCCCTTTCACATGTAGCTAAAGGAACACGCTTAATGATGCGTTTACTGGGATACAAAAAAAGGCAAGGCAGACATTGCAACTCCATTTGATTACTGTTTCGAGGAGTAGCTTACAGGGTGACAGGTCGTATGGTGACCTTGGCCTTTGACCTTACTCTTGAGGGTCGTTACCGTCGCATTCCAATTCTCCTGCGACATACCTTTGGCAGCCAGAGAAAATAACAATAAGTACAGTAGTTACGCGAGGTTAATATCAGTTATACCGTGCAAACTACAACAGCACCTCCACAACTACGGGGGAGTACCTCCCAGTACCACACCAGACCAAGACCATCGTAATGTGGGGACTGTCCACTCTCTAACTACATAACGTACTTCTAACTACACCAAACCTAACTACACAAGGACACTCTCAACTATGCCAAAACCTAAGAAGCGAAGGTTCCTTTAAACTCCACCAAAACCTGACTACACAAGGAACCATCTAACTTTATAACTACCTTTCCAACTACACCCAAAACATTAAAAATAAAAATTCCACCAGGAGCTGATAACTTTCGAAATAACCGTGCGACACAAAATTACCCAAACAAGGAAGGCCAACAACTAAGTGAACCAAGGCCCTGCTGAATTAAGCAGAGCCTTCCTTAACTACACCCGGCTGCACCTAATTACGCAAGAAGCTTCCCTAACTGCACCGGGGGCTCTCCTCCTCCTCCTCCCTCGTTAACCCTCCCCAGCCCTGGCAGTAGTTGGCGGTGGGGAGCTCTGCGAGCCATGGTGGCGTGGGTGAGAGCAGGAGGCTACGTGCTGGAACAAAGACTCCTGTTATGAATTTCACGTTTGCTGCCCTGCTTGCCGCCGCCGCCGCGCGCCATCCTCCTTACCTGCCTGCCTGCCCCCTCAATCATGCTCTCCTCCAACACCACCACTTCCCTCCTCTCTCCATCCCCCCCCCCTCTCTCTCTCTACCCTGACTGTCTCCTGCCCTCCCCCCCACCCCCATTCACCAAGCAACATCCACATCCCTATCTATCTTTTTCTAACAGTCTTCTGTCATCTATATTTCTTTAACGACTTAAAAAAATCTGCAAATTTACTCATTTCGTTGGTGTAATTCTCTCTCTCTCTCTCTCTCTCTCTCTCTCTCTCTCTCCCCAGGATGGAGGGCAGCGTGGCAGCTGGTGCATGGCGAGACCTGATGTGGACCCTCAGGTTACATGCTATATAAACCATCCTGACACATACTTCCTACCGCCCGCCCTCCTCACACACAAACACACAAAGACAAAATACATATGCTGGTTGAGAGAGAGAGAGAGAGAGAGAGAGAGAGAGAGAGAGAGAGAGAGAGAGAGGGGAGAAGATA
>JAYMFT010153825.1:0-12565 GCA_038088735.1 Panulirus argus
AGAAACAGAAAAAGAAAAGACAAGGGAAGGTATTTACAAATTTTTGAGAAAGTGAAAGACCTGTCTTTTGAAATGTGCCAGGTCACAGTCACTGGGAAAGACATGAGAAGGTGCTTTATATCCATATAATATTGTTGAAACTACAATTCCTGAAACATATCCATATGTAGTGAGTGGTGGGATGCAAAAGTAAAGTTACTAGTGAAACAGAAAACAGGCATTTATGCAGTTATTACTAGGAAAAGATTGGGAAATGTTTAAGAGAAAGCAGCAAATCAAGAGGAAAGTGCAAGGGTTGAAAAACAAGGCAAATGAGAGATGGTATGTGCAAGCATCAGTAAACTTTAGGGCTTCAGGAAGAAGATGTTTTGGAAGGATGTTAATAATGTGTGAAAAACAAAAGAACTAATAGGAACATCAGTGAAGGGTGCAAAAGGGGAAGCGGTAACAGGTAGTGATGAAGTGAGGGGAAGAAGGAGCGAGTATCTTAAAAGACTGTCATATCTGTTTGATGACAGGGTGGAAGATGTAGGGGGTTTGGTTAGAGTGGTTTGGTGAAGACAGAAGAGGTGGTGAATGCCTTACATAAGGTGAAATATGTTAAGGCAGCTGTAGAGGATGGTAATGCAGTTGAATTCATTAAGAAAGAGGGTGACTGTGTTGTTGATTGGCTGGTTAAGATTTTCAGTATATGTATGGATCATGGAGAAGTGACTGAGGATTGACAAAATGCTTGTATAATGCCACTGTATAGAGGCAAGGGGGACTGAGGAGAGTGTTCAAAGTAAAGAGGAATAAGTTTGTTGAGTGTACCTGGAGAGTTATATGGGAGAAAAGTAACTGAGAGGGTGAAGGCATATAGAGAACATCAGACTGGGGAGAAACACGATGGTCTCAGGAGTGGAACTGTGTAAATCAAGTGTTTGCTTTGGAAAATGTCTGTGGAAGAAAAAAAAAATGGATTTGTATGTTGCATTTACAGATATGGAGAAGGCATATGATAGGGTTGACATACATGCCTTGTGGAAGGACTTAAGCATTCAGTGTAGAAGGAAAGCTGCTAGAAGCAATAGGATTTTATCTAGGGTGTAGGGCATGTGTACGATTATGAAAAGAGGTGAGTGAATGGTTCTAAGAGAAGATTGGTCCCTAGCAGGGATGTATGATGCCACCATGGTTGTTTTGTTTCTTTATTGATGGGGTGGTGAGGGAGGTAAATGCAAAAGTCATGGAAAGAGGGGAGAGTATGCAGTCTGTAGGGAATGAGAGGGCATGAGAAGTGAGTTGGTTGTTGTTTGCTGGTGATACAGCACTAGTGGCAGATTCAAATGTGAAACTGAAAATATTGGTGACTGAGTTTGGAAGGGAGTGTAAAAGGAGGAAGCTGAGAGTGAATGTGAACAAAAGCAAGGTTATCAGATTTAGCTGAGGAGAAGGAAAAGTTAGGGTGTAGCTTGAAAGGAGAAAAATTGGATGATGTGAAGTATTTCAGATACCTGGGAGTAGACAAGGCAGTGAATGGAATCATGGAAGTAGAAGTGAGTCATAGGGTGTGTGAGGGGGTTAAGGTCTGGAAGTACTGAAGAATATGTGGAAAGAGAGATTGTTACCTGGGTAGGGCAAAAATGGGTATGTCTGAAGGTATAGTAGTCCCAATATTATTATAGGGATGCGAGTAATGAGTTATAGATAGGGAAGGTAGGTGTGCTGGATATGAAATGTTTGGGGATAACATGTGGTGTGAAGTAGTTTGTAGTTTGACTGAGTAAGAAATGAAAGAATAGAAGAGATGTAGTAATAAAAAGAGTGTGGTTGAAAGAGCTGAAGAGGATATGCTGCAATGGCTTGCATGTATGTGTCAGAAGTGGAGGGAACTAGGAGAATGATGAGATCAAAATGGAGATGGAAGGATGGACTGCAAAAGATTTTGAGCGATAAGGGCCTGAACATGCAGAAGAGTGAAAGGCATGCTTGGGTAGAGTGAATTTGAAAAATGTGGTTTAAAAGGGTCAACGTGCTGTCATTAGACTGAATCAGGGAACGTGAAGCATCTGGGGAAAACCATGAAAAGGTCTGTGGGGCCTGGTTATGGACAGGGGGATGCAGTTTCAGTGCACTGTACAATATATCACTCAGGTAGTGTTGAAGTGGGGAGGAGATGGAGTGAGTATTTTGAAGGATTGTTAAATGTGTTTGATGATAGGGTGGCTGATGTAGGGTGTTTTGATCAGGGTGGTATACAAAGTGAGAGAGTCATAAGAGTGGTCAGGTGAAGAGAGAAGAGGTAATGAAAGCTTTGCAGTTTGGAAAAAAAAAAAAAAAAAAAAAAAAAAAAAAAAAAAAAGGGGGGGGGGGGGGCAGTGTTGCTGCTGATTGGTCGGTAAGGAATTTTAATGTATGTATAGATCATGGTGAGGTGCCTGAGACTGGTGGAATACATGTATAGTGGCATTGCACAAAGGCATAGGGGATAAAGGTGAGTGTTCAGACTACAAAGGCATAAGTTTGCTGAGCATATTTGGTTAGTTGTATGAGAGGGTGTTGACTGAGAGGGTGAAAGGATGTACAGAGCATCAGAATGGGGAGGAGCAGTGTAGTTTCAGAAGTGACAGAGGATATGTAAATCAAGTGTTTGCTTTAAAGAATGTGTAAGAAAAATATTTAGAAAAACATTTATGGATATGGAGAAGGCATATAACAGGGTTAGTAGAGATGCTTTGTGGAAGGTCTTAAGAATATACAGTGAGGGAGGAAAGCTACTAGAAGCAGTGAGAAGCTTTCACCTTGGGTATAAGGCTTGTGTACGAATAGGAAGAATGGAGAGTGAATGGTTCCTAGCGAAGGTTGGTCTGTGGCAAGGGTGTGTGATTTCATCATGGTTGCTCAATTTGTTTATGAATGGGGTGGTGAAGGAGATAAATATGAAAGAGAGGGTTGAGTATGCAGTCTTTGGGAATGAGCGACTGGGAAGTGAGTCATTTGTTTGCTGATGATACAGCACTGGTGGCAGATTCGAGAGAGAAACTGCAGAAGCTAGTGACTGAGTTTGGAAGTGTGTGAAAGGAGAAAGTGGAGAGTGTATGTGAATTAAAGCATGGATATTAGGTTCATCAAAGGTTGAGGGTCAGGTTAGTTGGGGTGTGAGTTTGAATGGAGAAAAATTGGAGGAAATGAGGTGCTTTATGTATCTGGGAGTGGACATGGCAGCAAATGGAACCCTAGAAGTGAATTATAGGGTGGGGGAAAAGGTGAAGGTGTTGGCAGCTGTCAATGGACTAAAGTAAGGCATGAGAAGCATCAGGGTTAAACCATGGAAAGGTCTGTGGGGCCTGGATGTGAATAGGGAGCTGTGTCTGATCATTATCTTGAGTAGTCATGGGTGAAGATTTGTTGAGGCTTTTGGAAAAAAGGAAACAGTGTTGGTAAGAAGAGGGTGGTGAGAGTAAGTAAGCTAGGAAAAGAGACTTGTTTGAAAAAATACCTGGAGAGCATGGGTGTATAATAACAAAAGGTGAAAAAATAAAGCAAAGGAAGTGGGTGAGGAATGAGAGGTATTCAGAGAAGCAGTGGTAGTATGTGCACTAAATGCATGTGGCATACGAACGGTAGAAGGTGGGTTGATTAGAAAGTGTTGTGAGTGGTGGGATAAGAAATAAATTTCCTAGTGAGAGAGAAAAGGATAGTGTTTGGGTAGAACTTACAGGGAAGGTGTACAAATGATTAGGGATATATAAGACAAAGCAGGAGGTCAAGAGGAAGGTGCAGGGGTTGAAATAATGGGTAAATGAGACTTGGGATGAGCAAGTATCAGTAAACTTTTGGGAGAGCAAAATATGTTTTGGAAGGAGGTAAACACTATGCAAAAGACGAGAGAAGAAATGCAAACATCGATAAAGGGGGAAAAAGGGGAAATGATAAAAGGTAGAGATGAAATGAAGTGGAGATGGTGTGAGCATTGTGAATAACTGTCTAATGCATTTGATGATAAGAGTGGCAGATGCAGGGAGTTTGGGTTGGGGTGGTATATGAAGAGAGAGTCATGGAGAATGGCTTGGTAATAAGAGAAAATGGAAAAGGTGGTGAATGCTTTGTGTAAGATGAAATGCGACAACACAGCTGGAGTGGATGGTATAGCTGTTGAATTTATTAAGAAAGGGGATGATCATGTTGTTGACGGGTTGGTATGGATTTTCAATGTATACATGGATCATGGTGAGGTGCCTGAGGATTGGCAGAATGTATGTATAGTGCTACTGTGTAAAGGCAAGGAGGATAAAAGTGAGAGTTCTAATTACAGTGGTAAAAGTTTATTGAATACTGAGCATACCTGGTAAGTTGAATGGGAGGTTATTGATCGAGAGAGTGAAGGCATGAACAAAGCATCAGACTGGGGAGGAGTAGTGTGGTCTTATGAGTGGTGAAGGATGTGTGGATCAGGTGTTTGATATAAAGAATGTGTATGAGAAATACTTTGAAAAACAGATGGATCTGTGTGTGGCATTCATGAAACTTAAGATAGCATATGATAGGGATGATCGAGATGCTTTGTGGAATGTCAACAATATACGGTGAGGAAGGAAAGCTGTTAGAGGCCATGAAAAGCTTTCCTCAAGGGTGTAAGGCTTGTACACAAGTGGGAAGAGAGAATGAAATGTTCCAAGTGAAGGTTAGTCTGCTGCAGGTGTGTATGATGTCAATATGTTTGTTCAATTTGTTTAAGGATGGGGTGCTGGAGGAAGTCAATGCAAAAGTCTTGGAGAAGAGTCTATGAGGGATGAGAGGGCCTGTGAAGTCAGTTATTTCTTTGCTGGTAGATTTGACTGAGAAATTTCAGAAGTTGGTGACTGACTTTGGAAGAGTCTATGAAAGGAGAAAATTCAGGCAATGTGACTAAAAGCAAGAGTATTAGGTTTAGCAGGGTTGAAGGACAGGTTACATGGGCTGTGAGTTAGAATGGAGAAAAACAGGAAAAAGTGAAGTGTCTTAGATACCTGGGAGGGAACGTGGCAGCAAGTGGAGCCATGGAAGCGGAAGTGAGTCACAGGGTGGAGGAGGGGGTGAAGGTTCTGGGAATGATGAGGAATGTGTGGAAAAAGAAAGCATTATCTTGGAGGACAAAAATGGTTATATTAGAATAAATAGTAATCCCAACAATATCATATGGATGCAAGACATGGGCTCAAAACAGCACTGTGCAGAGGAAAGTGGATGTGTTGTAAATGAAATGCATGAGGACAATATGTGATGTGAGGTGGTTTGATCAAGTAAGCAACGAAAGGGTAAGAGCGATGGGTGGTAATAAAAAGAGTATAGTTGAGAAAGCAGAAAAGGGCATGCTGAAATGGTTTGGACATATGGAGTGGATGAGTGAGGAAAGGTTGACAAAGAGGAGATATGTGTCAGAAACAGAGGGAACAAGAACAGGGAGACCAAACTGGAGATGGAAGGATGGAGTGACAAAGATTTTGAGCAATAAGGGCCTGAACATGCAGGAGGGTGAAAGGCCTACCAGGGATAGAGTGAATTGAAACGATGTGGTATTCTGGGATCGACATGCTATCAGTGGACTAAACCAGAGCATGTGAAGCATCCAAGGTAAACCATGGAAAGGTCTACTGGGCTTGGTTGTGGATGGGAGCTGCAATTTCAGTGCATTACACATGACAGCAAGAGCACGGATGTAAGCAGATGTGGCCTTTCTTTGTCTGCTCCTGGCACTACCTCGTGAAGGCAGGAAGCAGCGATTAAAAAAAAATCACAATCCTAAATTTATGCTCATAGCCACCCCAATTTTACTAATTGGGAAAAAAAAATTGAATTTTAAGTCAGATTAATTAAAATGAGCCTTATTCTAAATGGTTTATCTCCTCACATGCCAACATTGTCTAAAAACTACAGTGTCCTAAGGAAAAGAAAGCAGCAATCATGTAACAAAGTTTCCCCATAAATTTCCATCTGAATAAGAGGGTCTGTGCACCAATAATAATTTTGATCACCTTTGGCATAAGCATAGTTAATATGAGAAACACATGCAGTTCACTAACAATAGTATTTTTCCATTTATACCTTAAAGAGATGCAACCTCCACATTGCTCAAAATCTGTGTATGGTATCTTTTTTCCAACAAAAGTATATCTATTCACTGGGGTTAAAAAAAATTCATGATAAATTCATGATAAGTCATTGGTACTGCAATTGTCCATAACTGAACATACAACTTTAATTCCTGATGTGGCATTAAAATCCAATACATATGGAACAAAATTTTCATTGTGAAACCAATTCTATTGTGCATCACTTCATCTGACCATGTTCACAGGGCGAAGTCCTGTCTCCTCAACCTTACTCTTGTCATAAGACTTAACATATATTCCTAAGATTTTAAGCCATTATCATTTTCATTATATAAGTTTGTGTATCTTTTTCATCAATGTTAATTTCAAGTCTTTCTGAAATATATTGCATTACAACCATGTCTCTCAGATAATTGAAATCTACAGAGTTCTGGCAAATTTCACACCTGCAATGGCTGAGTGTTCACATTACAACTCTTATAAGTTTACTGAATGCTTGGTAATACTGTCAGCTCAGCCCAGGGGCATTTAGTCATATTGATAATGATTCTGGCAACTTTCCATGACTAATACCATATTCTTCCATTTCCAACATAGGTATGAAATACACAGAAAATATAAATCCTCGTCTATCAGTTCCCAGCCCATGAACTTACATCACTGTCTAACATTCCTCAGCACAATAATTCACATCATAGTCAATCAGTCTAACATACCTCAGCACAATAATTCACATCATAGTCTATCAGTCCCCAGCACATAAATCAACATCATTGTCTATCAGTCCCCAGCATGTAAATCTACACCATTGTCAACAAAGGGATAAAGGAATGCATGATAAAAACTTAAAAGAAAAACTGTTTCATAACTTTACAAACCATAACTTACAGTGTTTACCACGTTCATATGAACACAGTCTATGTTTACACAACTCTTGCAACAATTTGTGAACTCCTCCTGCTCGTACATTGGCTATCTGAGCCACAAGAGGTCCTGGCACGAGTTCATGGTTCTTCATGCCCATTTCAACCTAGAAATAAATGCAACAGAAGTTATTTTTGGAAACTCAAAATGCTCATGGACTAAGCTCACGGTACGAGTAATAAATAACACTGAATATCCACTTCTAGAAAAGAATACCATTAAGCTGTTTTCTCTGTTTAAAAATCTAAGTGTTAACATTTATACTAATGGAATCTTTCAGTCTCAGATTACAGTAGTCTAATCTAAAATATAACTATTAACCCTTTCAGCACTATCAGCTGTTTCTTAAAAGGTGATCCTATAACCTAGGGATTTTCGAAAAAATTTGAAACATGAATGAACAAAATTTACAGAGCAAATTAAACAACCACAGCCATTTAAACCCATTGCATCATAGATACTCAAACTCTGACACAATGCTACATCTTTAAAATCCTAGCACACTGCTGCCATTTAACACATGCACATAGATGACATAATATGTATCCTCCAAATTGCTTCATTAAAACTTCATTTTTTGGGCTATAAGATCAACTTGTGGTTTGAAGTGCACCCCAACCTTTTTCACAAAGAATGAACTATTGAAAACTGGTAAAAGAAAATAATACATATTGCTAGAAAATATGAAAGAATAATGTTAATGAATATCTACACTAGTAATGAACAAACAAACTTCAATATGGAGATGTTGGTAAAGATTTACGATCTGGTGCATAAGCTACCCGATGTTCATATGATGCAATCTTTAAACAGCAA
This sequence comes from Panulirus argus, assembly GCA_038088735.1. NCBI lineage: Eukaryota > Metazoa > Arthropoda > Malacostraca > Decapoda > Palinuridae > Panulirus > Panulirus argus. The sequence continues at coordinate 7,815 of JAYMFT010153825.1, forward strand.
TAAAAAAAAAAAAGAAGATTTACTAAACTAGTCTTCAGGGGTCTTCTATCCTCACAACCAAGGATGGGTACAGGTTGCTGCATTGCGTTGTTGCTCAATCAAGCTGGTGGAAGTCAAAGTCCACAAGTCCACATATCCCCACACACTTGCTGGTCATTACAATTTGTATGCACTTGTCCAATGTCTTCTTAAACTTCTCCTCTGTGCATCCCATGGTTTTTCTGATGGCTGCATGCAGAGTGCTCCAAAGTCTCGTACACTGAAAGTTTTAGGTGTTCACTCTTTTCTGCACATCACATCTTTAGATTTCAAAGGTATTACTTTGCAGAGTCTTCCATGTGTGTTGTCCCCGTGGAAAGCTATTCCCAAGGGTAAGTTACGAACTAAGTCTTCAAGGATTTTGCAGCTTAAGATTATGATATATCTCTAAAGTCTGTGCTCCCGGAAGTACAGCATCAGTGATCTCTGCCATTCCCAGTAATTTAGTTCCTTAACCATGTTAATGTGGGCCATGATATATCTTTGAACACTTTCTAATTCTGAAATTTTGCTTGTTTTGCATGGTGTGTAAGGAAGGGGAACTGACCTTTGTTTCTGTGGTTACTTAAAGATCTGGTGGCCTTTATACAGGTTTATTAGAAAAATATATATGAACATCTATGGCACTCTGACTTAAAAGACCTGAGACACACACCAACACTAATGGCTCAAGTTGCCTGACTGACCTGACTGGCAGTTAGCCAGCACCCATCAGCGCCCCACCCTAGTTTTGGTGATGTCAGCTCCATGGGATTAAACAACAGGTCAACAACAAGTCAACAACAGGTCAGCTCCTCGTGTTCAAACATCCTGAGTAGAAGGCTACACAATGATCAAACAACAGCGGTGAAAGATTCCACGGTGAGACCATGGGGACATTCCACATGATGCAACTATCTGATACATGCTAATACATATATAGTATTACTAACTCATGGTGAAATAATAAATAACTAAGGAAAAAATCAATGGCATGCGAGCATGTCTTACATTGCTTGGCCACATCCTGGTTCAAGTTCCTGCGAGCCATGACAAGTTATGACTAAATATGGAATAGTACTGGACAGAAGAGTGCAAAAGTAAACAACTAAGAGTTAGTTACAAGGGTTATCTTTTACATCATCTACATATACTTGAGAAGAGGGGTAACACACTATACTAAAATTAGAGTACTCATAAATTCACATATAGAAAATTTGCATATGTGAAAAAGAGAGCAAAAATGATACATACAGATACTATGAATTGCATAAAATAAAAGTCCAATCTAAAAAGAAAATGACAATAGTAAAGAGAATACAATAAATCTAAACAACTCATTGAATACATGTTATTCTAAAGTCAAAGTTCTCCTTAAATAAGGAAGGGCTGCTGTAACTACTTCCTGAATATCTAATGTGGGTATAGAGTATTCTATATTGGACACCCTATGTTAAAGACGACAATATAGGAAAAACATCATGTATGACAATGTGAGTGTAACGGACAATGAAATTACTGAAATTCCAAAATATGAGGGGTGTACTCAAAAGGACAGAAAGCAAAAACATCCATTGGGGAATCTAAATCGTTCTTAACGTTAGATAGAAGACGCTGAATTTTCATTTCGTCAATGAGTGAGAAAATTATGTTATAGGGGATTCATTCTATACTCGGGATTGTTCTATTAATACATCCTAAGTAATGATCATGAGTGCTGAACAATTTAAAATTGGGACCGACAAGAGTACATTGTGTTCCTAACTGAACTTGTCCTAGAACCAAAGAAGATTTGGGTGGGTTTGGGCAGTGAAGGACACTTTGTGGATTTGGGAAGAACAAGAAATGATGTTCCATACTCTCAATCCAAGGTTCACTGACAACAATTTCTTTAAAAGAACAATAAATAAGAACACTTTGTGGAAACCAAAAAGTAGGTGATACACACACAAATTTGTCTGTAGGGTACTAAAAACCATTGTATTGGGAGGACAAATCAAGGGGTCAAACAATGGCTTAAGGTACAACGCTAAATCATCCACGGAGAGATATGCTATCAACAAGGAATCAACATCATACAAGTTAATGGCATTATGTTTACAAGGCAGCATGTATCTGGGTCAGTGAATGGTACATGGATAATGACTGCTTTGAGAACCACATAAGCTGTTAGCAAAGAGTAGTAACTGGCCACATGCAGCAGAGGGAGAGCCAGGGTGCAAATGAATTGTGTCATCACTTGAAAATGTTTGATGTCAAGGGTTGAGGAGTGTTGCCTGGTGTAGGGTCAGGATTGTGTTTAGAATACTGTAAAACTTTGAAGTGGTCCTCACTTTCACGAATGTCTCCTGTATTCAGATGTCAAACCCTAAACCGATGTCCCTTTAAATGGCCTAAAACCCTATAAGAGCCAGAAAATTTTGGGGCTAACTTAGGAACCTCACTTCTGGAGTTAAAATCTTGCACCATTATCAAGAGTCTGGGAGCTGCCTTTGATGGTTTTGTGGACTTATTAGCTTGATCTGTGAAAGTTATACTGGCTTTACATAGATTTTCCTTGATACATTGATGAATCAATTTGGTCGTGCGATACTTTTCTGCTCCAACTGAATTCTGAACTGCTGGATTTGAAGAAGGGGACACTATCATGTCATATGGCAATACTATATCAAAAACATGTAAGGCATGGAAGGGTGTGTCTCCAACTGACTTATGATATGCTAAGTATAATGAGCACTGGAAGTCTGATAGGCATTCATCCCACTCATCATGGTCGAAATTAATGTTAGTGCAAAGAGACTGAAGGATCTTATGGTTTAATGTTTCTACAAGACCATTTGAGGCTGGATGATGTGCCATTGTATTACATTTGGTTATGATATACCTTACAAAGTTCTTCTAGTACTGAGATATTGAATTCTCCTACGTTATCCATGACTAAAACATTTGGTGCATTATGTTTGTCTCGAACATGTTTTTTGAATGCCTTAGCGACTGTGGCTGCATCTTTATTCTGAACTGGAACTAATTCACAATACCTTGTAAAAGCATAAACAAATACTAAAACATCTATAACCAGCCATGGTCCTAGGAAAACCTCCTAATATGAACCCCTTCCCTGGGGTATGAAGGTACAGGATATTTCAACACAGTCTGAAGAGGAGTGGGACTTCCTCTGTGCATGTTACAGATTTGTCACCTCAACATATGATCTGTACTGTTTTTCTGCATTCTTGGCCAAATATACCTCAAGTGAGTCTGCTTATAGCATCTATCCTTGCCTGAGTGAGCAGCCTGAGATGAATCAAGTGTTACATTCAACAAATCCTGTACTAATGCTGTTGGAATGACTGTCTGTTTGACTATACAGGCGAGTACTCCTAATCTTGCTTCTTTGTATAAGAATCCCTGTGCTAAATACAATTACTTGGCTGGAAAAGCTGTCTTAACATCCAAGGAAGGCCATCTTCCTTCTAGAAATTCTATGACAGGACCCCCCAAACTAGGGCATGTCATTGATACTGCTTCAACCTCTCCGTACCAAAATCTATGGGGCTATCATCTACATTGACTGCTCCCAGTCTGCAGAAAATTGCATCTGCAAATACATTTGTTGAGACCCAAACAAAAAAAATCTGGGTCAAAGGCTTGTATAGTTAAAAACTATCTCTGAAACTTTCCTGTAGGATCTTGTCAGTGAAAAATGCGATCTGTATTAAATTGTGATTGGGTAACCATATATATATTTCTTAAAATGCTTGAGTGCCTAAACTACTGCAATGCCTTCTAACTCAGTATTGAGTATCTTAATTCTGAACGACTCGCATAAGCTATGAGAAAGAGTCTACCCTTATTTGACTCCTGCATATGTACAGCACCAAGACCCTGTTTACAAGCATCCGTGTGCAAAATGAAAGGTTTTTCAAAGCTGGGGAACCAAAGGATGGGCGCCTCGATCAAGTGTTGCTTGAGCAAATTAAACGTGATCTTGTGCTGATGTCCACTGGAATGTAACTCCATGTTTCAAAAGTGAAGTGGGTGAGTGTGCAATCTTCACTAAATCAGCAATAAATCTTCGATAATATCCTGCTAAACCAAGGAAGGATTTGACTTTGTCTACCGTGGAAGGAACTGGCCATTCTACATTTGTTCTTACTTTAGCTGCATTGGGTTGAATACCATTTTCATCAATGTTGTGTCCTAAATAATTATTATAATCAGTCTTTATTTGCAGAAAGGAGCATGTGGACAGTTTTGATTTTAAGTTTACATCTATGAATTGAAAAAACACTTGCTCAAGACTCTTGAAATGAGATGAAATGTCCTGAGACATGACAATTACATCATCAAGATAAACCAATACTTCTTTGCCTACAATGTGACCAAAAATGTTTTAGTCATTAACCTTGAGAAGATGATCGGTGAGCAATGAAGACTGAATGGCATGCATACAAATTGCCAATGTCCATCTGGCATACTGCAAGCAGTCAGAGGGTGGCTTTCCTCTGACAGTGGGATCTACCAAAACCCACTCAATAAATCCAAAGTAAAAAATACCTTATTTTTACTGAGGCTATAAAGAAGCTCTGATACCACTGGTAATGGAAAACAATCCTTCAACGTGACCTTGTTGAGTTTCCTAAAATCTATGACTGGCTCAGGCTAGAATATATATATATATATATTTTTTTTTTTTTTTTTCATACATATTTGCTGTTTCCCGCGTTAGCGAG
>JAYMFT010153836.1:0-12565 GCA_038088735.1 Panulirus argus
AGAAAGACCTATCCGTGGATGATGAGGACAGGTTATCGCACTTCCTTTGAATAAAGGAATGCTTCGCCTCACGAATATATATATATATTTCATGCATATTCGCCATTTCCCACGATAGCGAGGTGGCGTTAAGAACAAAGGACTGAGCCATAGAGGGAAAATCCTCATTTGGCCCCCATCTGTGTTCCTTCTTTTCTTAGTTGACGAATGTGATTAGAGACTTGTCGAGCAAGTTAATACTCCAAATCTATCCATCATTCCTCTTTCATTTTCTTATTTATTTTTTTCCTGCAGTAAAGGAGAGCATTAACAACAGAAACCTAAGCCTCAAAAATTCTTACAGTTTCCTCCAAACAGAACCACGTTTTCTGTGTCAGAGCTACACACACACACACACACACACACACACACACACACACATACAAGGTCAGAGCTTTAGCTTCTTAGCTTTATGACGAAAACTCGTGCCGCAATTTCGTTCGTGGATGAATAAGGCAGCAGGTGCTGTTTGCCTCTGTGCTAGGACATCGCTCCCTAGGGGGAACCTCATGACTAACAGGCAGGGCGAGCAGAGTGAGGTTAAAGTTTTCAAGGAAAGAATCAACATTTTCTTGTATTCGGAGCAGGGGACATGGCGGGGTAGAGGGAAAGACTGAAGAAGATTAAAGAGGAAATGGAGAGGAGAGCGTCTTTATAGATGGTGAAGGGACCGGCTTGTGGGGGTATAGAGTAGGATTTGCTTTATGACGCGGTAAGTAGGGATATTTCACCTTGTCTAAAAGGGTAGTATATGTGAGAGGGAGAGTAAAATACAGATGAGGACTATGATATTCATGAAGAAAACAGGGAAAACCAAAAAAAGTGAATAGGAAAACGACAGATTCAAAAAAAGTAAAGAATATGAGAAATGAAGGGTAAATAATCGGGAAAGTTGGGAAATAGACTGATGAGCAGACGAGCGGCATTGAGCGAGCAGGGAGGATAAGTTTGTGTGAGAGAGACATTCTTTCTGGACAACTACAGACAGTAACTGCTGGAGGAATGCCCCCAGGGAGAGCAAAGGGTGATTTGGAATTGAGGGTTAAGAGGCTACCTGAGTCAGGTTAAGAAGGTAGGTTCAAATAGGTCAGGAAGCTACGTAGCCAGATCAGAAAGCTAGGATAGATTAGGCAGGGAGCTAAAACAACCAGGTGCGGTAACAGGGACAGCCAAATGGAAGCTGAGAGGGACAGAGTAAGAAGCTAAATGAAACACACCCGTATTCTACGATATACCCAGGTCAGGAAGCTAACATAAGTAGGTCAGAAACCTAAGAGAGCTAAGTGAGAGCTCACTAAGCTAGGTGAGTTGGCTATGATAGCTAGGTCAAGAAGCAAAGACATCCAGGTCAGGAAGCTTCGACAGTTGGGAGAGAAAGCTAAAACATTGAGGTCATTTGATTAGAAGAGCCAAGAGGAAGCTAAGGGAGCCATGCCAGGAAGCTACGGTTACCACATCTGGACGCTATATTACCCGAGTCACGTAGCTCCAACAACCAGGTCACAGAGCTATGACAGCCAGGTAAGGAGGATACGACAGTCAGGTAAGGAAGTCGTGCCAGCTATGTCAGGAAGCTATGTCTGCGAGGTATGAAAGCTAAGGTAGCTAAGTCAGAGTTCCAGGAAAGCTCTGTCAGGAAGTTAAGACATTCAGTCTAGGAAACTAAGATAGTCTGGTCATGAGGCTAAGAGAGTTAAGTCAGAGAGCTAAGAGCTCTAGATCAGGAAGCTAAGACAGCCAGGCTATAGAAATTAGACAACCAGGTCAGCATGCTATGAAAGCTAGGTAAAAAAATTGGATCTCTCGAGACATGAATTAAGATAACGAATTCAGGAAGCTGAGATATTAAAGTCGTCTGACAAGACAGAGAGCCACGTCTCCCAGGTCAAAAGAGCCACTTCGACCAGCTAAGGAATCTACGACAGCCACGTCAGAAAGCTAAGTCTGCCAGGTCAAGAAACTAAGGCAGCCAAGACGGGGAGCTAAAACAGCCGGAGTAAGTAGCTGCGGCAGACAGAGCAAAAAGTTACGTCTCTCAAGACGGTAACCTACGACAGTTAGGTTACGGAACTGGGACAGTAAAATCAAGAAGGTAAGATAGTTAAGTCAGTATAAAACGTCAGTCATGTCCGAAAGCTACGTCAGACAAATCAAAGAGCTAATAGTGCCGAGCCAGAAAGCTAACAAAGCCAGGTCAGCTAACTCTCTTTCCCAAATAATGAAGCCGAGAAAGCTAAGTCAGAAAACTAAGACAGGAAGGCCAAGATGCTAAGACGGCTAGATCTCAAAGCTAGGAAAGTTAGGCTGGAAAGCTAGAATAGCCAGATTAGGACGGTTTGAGCGTCAGGATAGCAAGTAAGACATCCAAGTCAGAGAGATAAAGTAGCAGGTCAGGGAGATGCGGAAACCAGACCGGCAAGGCACAAACAACTAGATGAGACAACTAAAAATGCGTGGATCTGGTAGATACCATAGCCGGGTTAGGAAGCTAATAGAGCCAGGTCAGGTAACTAAGACAGTTAGTCCAGAAAGCTAGGACAACCAGATAAAAAGGTTTGACAGCTAGGTCGGGAAGGTAAGACACTCAGGTCAGTAATCTACGTCTCCCAGAGAGGAAAGATAATACATCCAGGTCGGAGAACTTCAAAAGACAGCTCAGAAGATAGTGAACGTCAGGTCAGGAAGCTTCGAATGTCACGTCAGTAAACTACGTGTCCCAGATTAGAAGTCAAAAGAGCCAAGTTAGGTAGTTTGGAAAACCGTGCTGAACTGTCACTATGGCTCGGTCAGGAAGCAAAGAGAGACAGGTCATTACAACAAAAGGGCGAGGTCAGAGAGCTAAGCTTCCCAGGTCAGGAACGTAAAACAAGCAGGGCAGTATGTTAACACAGTCAGGTCAAGGACATATATCTCATACGTCAGGAAGGACAAATGCAAGATCTGTAAACAGTCTTCCAAGACAGGAAGATAAGGCAGCCAGATTAGAAAGCTAAGGAAACCTAGTTAGTGAGTTAAGACATCCAGACCAGTACTCTTAGACACGTAAGGCTAAATTAAAAGAAGCTAAAACAACAAAGTCAGGAAACTATATCAGCCTGGTCTGGAAAGTAACATAGTTCGGGCAAGAAGCTTAGGTCATAAAGATATCTACCAGATGAGGAAGTTACGAAAGCTAAAACAGCTATTCTAAGAAGATAAGAAAGTAAAACAAGTGAGATAAGAAAGCGAAGTCAGGGAGCTAAGATAGCTAAATCAGAAGAGGTACAGCCCAATTAGGAAGCTATGATTGCCAGATCAGGAACTTAAGGCAACTAAGTCAGAAAGCTAAGCCAGCCAAGTCATGTAAGACAGCTGAGAAAGCTAGATTAGGAAAGAAAGAATAGAAGCTAGTAATCTAAGAGAGCTAAGTTAAGAAGCTATGGTAGACAGGTCAAAAAGCTAAGACGATTAAGTCAAGAAATTAAAAGAGAAAGGTTACGAAGGCTAGAACACCACATCAGGAAGTTCAGACAGCCGGGTCGTAAAGCTGTGCTAGTCAGGTTAAAAAGCTATACCTTTCGGACCAGGAATCTAAGGTAAACATTTCAGGAAGGTAAGACAGCCAATCGGGGAAGCTAAAACATCTAGATCTGGAGGCTAAGATGCTTATATTAGGAAGCTACCCCATCCAGATCAGGAATCTATGACAACCATGTCAGAAATTAAAGTCTCCCAGGTCAGGAAGCTAGGATATCCAAGGCAAAGACATCCAGGTCTGAGCCATGGAAACCAATAAAGAGAGTTACGTTTCTCAAGTCTAGAATCTGAGACACCCAGGCAAGGAGAGTAAGACAGACAATCAAAGAAAGGTAAGACAATCACGTCAGGAATTTAAGACAATTAAGTTAGAATGCTACGTCTGCTGGGTAATGAAGCTACGCCATTTAGGATTAGGTAGGTAGAAAAGTTACGTCAGGATATACGAGGAAAGCCATCCCAGGAAGCTATGAAATATAAAATCAGAGAGCTAAGGCACTCCGGTCAGGAACCTAAGACTGGTAGGTCATAAAGCTAAGAAGGCCAGGTCAGGATGCTAAAACAGCCTGGTTATAAGGCTTTGACAACCAGGTCTGTGGTATAAGGAAGCTAAGACAGTCAGGTCAGGGAGCTATGTCAACCACACCAGAAAGTAAAGACAGCTGGGCAAGGAAGATAAGACAGGTACGTCAAGAAGCTAATGAGTACAGCCGGTGCAAGAAGGTACTATGTCCTTGTCAGGAATTTAAGATGGCCAGAAAGAGAAAGTAAGAAAGAAAAAAAGGAAAACTTCATCCCAGATCAGGAATCTAGGACAGCTAACTCAGATATCAAGGGAGGCAATAATGGAAGCTAAAACAGTTAGGTTAGGAAGATAAGGTAGCCAGGCAAAGAAGCTACGGCAGCTAGGTTAGAAAGTTATATGTTCCAAGTCAGAAATCTATGCCATTCAAGTAAGGATACTACGACAACTAGGTCAGGAAGCTACAATATCTAAACTAGGAAGCTATGTCTGGCAGCATATAGCTAAATTAGGCAGATTTAGGAAACTGAAAGAGCTAGGACAGGAAACTAAGCAAGCCAGCGTGCAAGCTATGATAACAAAGATATCTAAGGCAGCCAAATGAGGAAGCTAAGACAGCCATGTCAGGAAGCTAGCACTGTCAAATAAGAAAGCTCCTCTTGCTGGGAAGTTACATCAGACAGTCTGAGAATGTGAGAATCTACGTCAAGAAGCTAAGAAAGCGGACATGGGAAGCCATGAAAACAAAGTAAGCTAAGACAGCCAGGTCAGTAAACTTAAACAATTAGGTCAAGAGGCTACAGCCAGGTCAAGAACTTATGTCAGTCACGCCAGGAAACTAAAAGAGCCAGGTCTGGAAGCTACTTTAGCCAAGTTAAAGCGTTAAGCCTCCCAGGCTAGATAACAGCTAACCAGGTGAGGAAGCTAAAAATAATATGGAAAAAGCAAAGACAGTTAAGTCAAAGAGATAAGAAGCAGAACCAGAAAGCCACGAAAGTTAAGGAAATTAAGTTACATTAGCAGGGCAAAGAGCTAAAATCTCCTGCCTCAAGAAGATCAGCCAGCCGCGTCAGGAAGCAATGACAGCCCGGTCAGCAACTTACAGAAATCATGTTAGAACGATGCGTCTACAGGGTTAAAAATCTGAGGCTGCCAATTCAAGGAAGCTATGACTGCAAGGTTAGCTTAAAAATTTACGTCAGCCAGTTCAGGGGGAAAAGGCAGAATGGGTCAGGGAGCTTAGAAGGTGAGGTCAGAAAGCTAGGTTTCTCAGGCCACTAAGCTAAGAAAGTAAGGTAAGGAAGCTAAGACAACCAGGTCAGAAAGTCAAACCTCCTAGATCAGGAAGCTAAGAAAGCCTAGAAAGGAAACTAGGACATCCATTTCAGGGAGTTAAGACAGCTAGGAAAGGAAGCTGAAACAGTTTGGTCAATAAGCTAACATTACCCAAGTCAGGCAGCTACGTACTTCAAGACTAAGAAGCTGTCAGTCATATCAAAAAAGCTAGGATAACCAGGCCAGGAAGATGAAAAAAGTATGGCATTAAATTAAGAAAGCCAAGCAAGATAGCTAAGACGTTTAGGTCTGGAAGCTAAGACAGTCAGGTAAGGGACCTATATCAGTCTATTTAGAAAGCAAGCTAAGGGAGGTATTGATGCGAAGAGAGCCAGGCCAAAAAGCTAAGACAATAATGTCAAGAAGGTAAAGCACCTTGAACAAAAAGTTATGAGAGCCACGTCTGGTAGCTAAGATGGTAAGGAATGGAAGCTATGATAGATATGTTAAGGAGTTAAATCTCCCAGGCCAATAACCTTAAACAACCAACTCAATTGGTTAAGATATTTGAGTCAAAGAACTAAGCTATCCAGGTGAGGAAGAGACGTCTACCAAGCCAGGAAGCTACTACAGCCAGTTCTCCCAGGACAGGAAGTTAAGTCCTTCAGGTGAAGAAGGTATTACAGCCAAATCAAGAAACGATGAGATCACGCCAGAAAGCTAAATCTTCCTCACCAAGAGGCTACGACATCTAAGTCTCGAATTTGTTTGGCCAAGACAGTGGGCTACTAAGAAAGTTACGTCTCCAAGGTCAATAAGCAAAGGCAGCCAGGTCAGGAAGGTACATAGGAATACATAGGATGGACTAGTAACAAGAAACCTGTTGACAATCCATGACGAGGTTATCTACTTTTTAGATCTAAATTAACAGCAAAAAAGAAGATAAGAAAAATCATGCAGTGCTGGGGAAAGCATACCGCCATGGAAGTTTTACAGGAAAGTACGAACGAGATAAAGAACCCAACCAGTTCTACAAACGGCTACACTTGAGTTAAACTGAAAGAGAAAGTGGTTTAGACGGATCTCCTTGAATAAGGGTTGTTTACCGATAAAAGAAATTATTGTTTAGCCTCGATATGATGGTGCTGATAGTCTTTGCGTTAACTACGTCTGGATAGAGTTCTAATACTCTATCACTCTACGACTCAAAAATATTCACCCATGATGCTAATACATTTCCTTTCCTTAATTATTGTACCTTTTAAAATTCCCGGTCATTGAATTTCTGTCAAAACTAAATCACTTTTGGTGTTTTTTTCTCGAGATCATTTGGTGTTTTAGAGGTGTCTATTATATCTCGGAGTCTGTGCATTTACAGAAAATAATTGAAGTCTCTGTCTTTACCCACAGAATTTATCTTTAGGCGATGGGGTTAGCTTGGTTGCTTCTCCTTCAATTCGTTCTAATCCCTCGTCATATTTCATCTAGTTTGGTGACCACAACTGAGCTACGTTTTACAGTTGGGGTCCTCGCAGGGCGTTATAATGAGTATTATATTATTCTGTTTTATGACTTTTATTTCCATCTATGAATCCTAGCATCCTGTTGGCTTTCTCACATGCAGCTAGTCACCATTTTCCAATTTTTCTAGACTTTACTGATAATCGCTTAGAGGAATTTTGATTTCTGTTACTTCTCATAACAGTTTGCAATGCATTTTTATACGTGTTATGTATTTACAGTGTCAACAATGAAATCCATTTCCCATGTCTCTGACCAGTCCATATGTTTGTCTTAATCCTTCTGAGAATTCAGACACTCTTCCATTGGATGTGAAATTTACTTTGAAGGAGTAGGAACGTGGGTAACTTTAGCCCCAAATACAGAAAAAAGGCTAGAAAAGAAAGAGAATGTGGATTAGTAAAAGATGTGAAAGGGCAAAAGAGTTTCGGAATGGCCTGTGGAGGATAATTAGGCGGTACTCCTTCTAACCAGTACTTGAAAGGTGTTTGAGAACAATAAAAAGGAACAGTAGGAAACAAAGGAGGAACAGACGATAAGGCAGGATATAATCCGATTTTTTCCCACAATGAATCAGGGGTAAATCACCAGTTCAAGATCAATCAATCGGGTTAAGGAATTTAGAGTGAAAACCTTTAGATGACGATGTAAAGATATGCGAGGAACTAAATGACAAACTCAGAAGTGCATTCATAATGGAAGACTCTACTGGTTCAATACCAGTGAAATACAGTGGGGAGGCATAAAGAGAATACTACAGAGCCTTTACCTATAAAACTATGTTAGGTATAAGGACTCTCTGTCGAGTGTGGTCTGTAAAATACTGGGAAGGATAATCGGTAAGTAGATGATTTTTTAACAAGAAGAAACTACCTAAATGAGAGACATCACGGATAAAGGGAAAAGTCGTGTGTAAAGAACCTCATACACTTATATGAGAGTGAGTTCAGTTCTAGAAAATAGAGGCGGTTGTGTGGGCTGTGTGTATCAGGACTGCTCGAAAGCATTTGACGCTGGTAAAAACGCTGGATCTTCAGGCAGAAAAAAAGGGAAGACTGCTGCAGTGGATACAAGAAACCTGATACCCTTTGCGGAAGAAAAAAAAAATGATCCACATCTACGTAGCCTTCAAGAAATGGGTTGAGGTCACCAGAGGCGTGTTGCAGGGATCTTCTTGATCTGTAACAGACTTGCTAGAAGGATTGGCCTCATACGTGAATATGTTTGGACATAATGTCAAAGTAACGAGGGAAATAAAAATCGAGGAGGCTTGCATCAACCCAGACAAGATGAAAGTTGATATGATGAATGACTGATGCATTTCATCGCCAAGTTCAGTGTGTTGAAGATGGGACTCAGTGAAAGAAGACCTCTATATGAATATCATTTCTGAAAAAATAATCAGTGTAGAGAGCGACTTGGGAGTAGACATCGTTCTTGTTGCCATCTTTCTACCTTAGGAGAGAAGTGATGGAGAGAATCTCTCTGCTGCAAATAGTGGAAAAATATTCAAATATTTGGACAAGGAAAGGTTCAGCAAGCTTTCCACATCCAACATTAAGCCTGAATTATAACATGCTTCTCAGATTTGGTTGCCACACTTGAAGAGATACAAAGAACAAATAGAAAGGTCTGGAGGAGAGCAACAGAGATGGCACCAGAATTAAAGGAGCTGAATTACATGGAAAGGTTAGAAAGAAGTTCGAAGAGTCAGGGGTCACCTGCTCACAACCTTTGAATTCCCAGACCAGACTGATGACGCAAATAGTCAGTAGTTCTACAAATGATTTAAGAATAGAAGAAAAAAAAAACTATGATTGTAGATAATGTCCAAAAGATAGGGCTCCAGACATAGACAAACAGACAGGCAAACAAATAGACAGACAGAGACACAGACAAACACACACACACGTACATCTACGTTAAAGCAGTTTAGCAATACCGTCCGTTACACATGCACGGGCGGTATGGGACGAAACCCGCCGCCGAAGTCGGTCCACAGTCCACCCAGCCGTTCGTATTCTCCTGGGAAGTGGTTGATAGAATAGGTACCTGGCGGAGGCTAAGGGCTGTGTGTGTGTGGTGTATGCATACATACATAGGAGCAAAGATGTGGTATATAGATGCAAAGTTAAGAGACTGGGCAACATAAGTGTAAAACTCTCTCCCCATAACACAAATAATAATCACACACACACACACACACACACACACACACACACACACACACATACGTACACACAAGTGTTTTTGTTTACAAAACCACCCTTGATTAGACTCACCGTGTACCCGGAGAAGAAATGAAAAACAATCCTGATTTGGTATGAGAAATCCACGAGCGTCCCCACACCTCATCATCCTCTGCATAAACAGCGACAGATGAAAATAAATCTGAATAGAAAAACAACTTTTCAGTGCTGTCACAACCTGTGGTTTCCCTGATTTACCTCAGTACCTCCGTCCTGGTGGCCTTATTTACCACTAGTGATGGGGAGTAGGGTAGGGATGTAGAGAAAATGGAGAGGAGAGGAGTACTGTGGGGTAAGAAGTAAGTAGTATATTTCATACTGCAGAATAAGAACGGGTTGTAGTATTCCATATGGAGTGCCTGTACGATCTCTGGTAGGATGATGTGTTTGCCATATGTTGGCAAATGGTTCGTTTGGTAATATCTAGATGAAAAGTCTGGATGTAACGGTTGCAGGGAGGCTATGCAAACGTAGTATATGGGACGTAAATGAATGTGAATCGAGGTCAAGAAGCTACAGAGGAAATAATACCATTAATGATGAAATATAATTGAGAATATTTCCCGGATGATGACGACATCAAAGCCTCTTAGAGTGATCATCATGACAATTTTTTTTTTTATCGTAACCAGAGGCGACCTGTGTCCCTGATGTACATATGAGGCACGAAGGACTTCTATGCTTTGCTCTGCCAATAATCATACATAGAGATAGTAATAAAATCAAAATGACAGACGATATGGACGCTATTTTATCTTGAAAACAAAGGAATGAAGCTAGATACTCAGTTATGTGTATTATGATACTTTCAGGATACTGAAGATCTTCACCTAACATAGAAATACAGAAATTCGTCAGACTGTAGAAGTAACTGGATCTATGACATTTATTTCATAGTGCAGACTCCACACCAACATCAGACTGTCTTTATTTTTTCCTTTCGAGAAATTTTGATGAAGGAAATTTTTCTAAATCTATTCTTCAAACCAGGATAATACACTGGCTGACTGCAGAGGTATTTTGTCAAGAAAACAAGAGTTCATTTTATCACTATCAGGATTTATTAGTTGATTATAGTTGTCTGATTATTGTCAGAATTTGATTTTTTCTCTCTTCTGGAAAACATAAATGATTAAGAAATATCCAGCATCTCAGAAAATATTTAATATAATAAGGGTGTGGGTGATGACAGGAGGGAGTAGGAAAGGCATTAAATGATAAGGGAATGAGGGCAGGGAGAGTTGAAGAGGCTGTAGGTGAGGGGAGGGAGAATGGGTGAGGCAGTAGGTGCTAGTGAAGTGAGGCAGAGAAAGTGGGAGAGGCAATAGTGACAGGGGTGTGAGGGGAAGGAGAGTGGAAGAGTCAATAGCTGGGAGGGGAGTGAGGGGAGGTAGAAGCAAGGAGGAGAAAAAGAAGTAGCAAAGTGTAATTGACAGGTACAGAAGAAGGGGAATCGGAAGAAAAAAGAAAAAAGAAAAAGGAGGTAGTAGAAAGGAAAGAAGAAGGGGGGGGGAGAAGCGTGGACTGTTAGAGGAGGGTGACAGGCACTCGGGTAGCTGGTGAAGCGTGGCTAGAAGCAAGCACTAGGGAACAGGAGAGAGAGAGAGAGAGAGAGAGAGTCAGACACACACGGACCACACAGACCGAAGGTCCAAGCGATGTGGTCTGGCCTTAACACTACTTAAGTTAAAAAAGAAAAAGGTAGCATCCTTAAAAGAAGTAGGATAAAAGGATAGTATAGCAAAGGCTCTGTTCCCATCCTCCACTCCCAACAGCAAGACGCCGGATGGAAAACAGGTGGAAAAAAAATGCAAGATAGTTATACCTGAAGCAAACTTTTAAACTCATAAAGTAGAACGAACATGAATATATCATACATATATCACCGACAACATGTATCCCTTTACTTTTTGTTATAAACATGAGCTACAGCCTCTCGACTTATGTTTTGCATAAGACCTACTGTTCCAAAGCAGGCGACATGGGTTAATCAATGTTGGTATGATACCGCAGCATGGACAGGAAGAGATCTTTAGTATGATATACCGCTACGTTATGACTGAGCGTAATTTTGTAGGTATTAAGAACGTTTCTCCTGGTAGCTAATTCCACGCATCAATAATGTCTGCGGTAAAGAAAAGTTTCGTACAGCCCAGATTGGCTCGGTGACATCCAAATCTTAGTCCATTTTCTCTCGTTGGTAATGCTGGCGCTATGGTAAAGAAATTTTCAATATCGATATGTTGAATCCTTTAAGTATTTCCAAACATTCTATGGCTAGGGAGAACATCATAGCCAAAGTCGAGTGAACGGGACAACTGAATTATCAGGAAAGGCTGATGGTGCTCGACCAACAGAGCCTTGTAAGAAAACGAATAAGATACATTTTAACCTTCCTATGCTTGGACTCGTTGCATCTCAACAAAGACAAAACAGTAGCTAATTTTCCAATGATACTTAGAGAGAATGTCGGGGAGAAGAGAGTGGGGAGAGTAAGCGAGCTTAGAAAGGAGACGTGTGAAGAAATATCTAGAGAGACTGAATGCAGAATGGCAAAAGGTGATAGTAAGTGAAGTGAGGGGAGTGGAAGAGGAATAGAATGTATTTAGGGAAACAGTGATGGCATGTGCAATAGATGCATGTGGCATGAAAAAGATGGGAGGCGGGCAGATTAGGAAGGGTAGTGAGTGGTGGGATGAAGATGTAAATTTATTAGTGAAAGAGAAATAAGAGGCGTTTGAATAATACTTACAAGGAAGGAGTGCAAATGACTGGGAGATGTATAAGAGAAAGCGGTGAAAGCGTCAGGAGGTCAAGAGGAAGGTCAAAGGCTGAAAAAGAGGGCAAATGAGAGTTGGGGTGAGAGGGTATCGATAAACTTTAGGGAGAACAAAAATATGTTTTGGAAGGAGGTAGATAATGTGTGTAAGACAAGAGAAGAAATGGGAACATCGGTGAAGGGGACAAGGAGGGAAATGACACCAGGTATTGAAGGAGTGAGCAGGAGATGGAGTGAATATTTTGAAGGATTGTTGAATGTATTTGATGATAGAGTGGCAGATGTACGGTGTATTGGTCGTGGTGGTGTCCAAAGTGAGAGAGTCAGGAAGAGTGGTTTGGTGGGGAGAGAGGAAGTGATGAAAGCCTTGCGGATGATGAAATCCGGCAAGGTGGCAGGATTGGATGGTAATGCTGTTGAATATAATAAGAAAGGGGATGACTGTGTTGTTGATTGGTTGGTAAGAATATTCACTGAATATATGGGTCATGGTGAAGTGCCTGAGGATTGGCGGAATGCATGTATAATGCCACTGTGCAAAGGCAAAGGGGATAAAGGTGAGTATTCAAATTACAGATAAGTTTGCAGAGTATTCCTGGAAAACTGCCTTGTATGGTATTGATTGAGAAGGTGAAGGCATGTACAGATCATCAGACTGGGGAG
>JAYMFT010153847.1:0-12565 GCA_038088735.1 Panulirus argus
TATATATATATATATATATATATATATATATATATATATATATATATATATATATATATATATATATAAAGGTTAAAACATACTTCAAGGAAACATGATTCATTTTCAAATCCAATAAAACTTTGGCTTTTCACAACTGAAAAGAGCTCGTAAAAAGTGCATTTGAAAATGAATCATCAAGAATTCGCTGTCAATCATCTACGATTCACGTACATTGGTCTCGCTTTCTGTGAATGTTTGAAAACTCGGCTCCCCGTTTTCTTTGCAACTTACTCTGCGCATCACAGAAGAAACTTGGGAAAACGCTTTGTCCGTTGTCGTCCGTCTGTCTGTCCGTAAGTCAGTCCGTTGTCGAGAGTCAGTACTTTGAACCCGCATCTTAAGTCACACAACTTGAAAACTCGAATCTGATACTTGGAAAAACTTGGTGCACTTGTGTTCCTGTACCTACATAAAAAAAAAAAAAAACTTGAACGGCTTAAGACTCCCATAACACAAGTTTGGATTTTACCCGAGTTATGTCCATTATCATAAAGGATTAACCTGAAACCTAACCTGGCTCGTAACTTGGAAGAAAAATTCCACCAAGTGGCTACAGAATTTAACACAGTTTCCAGTTTTCTTTTCTTCGCCAGTGGCCATAGAATTTGAACGTAGATGTTTGTAACATCTTTCAATGTTTGAGTTTCAGTTTCCGATGATCACGCAGCCGACACAAGAGTGTTCCAAAACACCCTTCTAGTATAGTATGTTACTGGTTAGCGTTAGGATCCTTCTAACTACCACAGTTCACTTCTACTGTCCATTAAGACTCATGAGATACAAAATTAATTCTAATAAACTCTGAAAATTTCCCCCCCCCAACCCATCCTCTTTAATTCCTTTTACTGACACCTTTTTCTGAAAAGGTGCGGACTTGACTCAGCTCCCACAAGACCGTACATGATCGGCATTTTGATATTATCAACCTTCAAAATAATCTGTTAATGAATACCATAGTTAAGAACACGGAAACTATACGCTTACAAACGACCATAATGACGAGAAAGTCATCACCACATTACGATAGCAGTTTCTGTCCAGACGAGCATAACTCAAGTGGAAATAAAAATGAAAGAAAAATTTTGAAAAAGTCTAATAAGATTAAAAGCGGAATTAGACTCGAGCATTATCCTTTCTCCCAGTCCTGGTGCAGCGCATCGGAATGCACTGCGGCACACGCTATAATTCCCCAGCTCCCGTGAAAGACGCCCGGCTAACTCGCACTCATAGCCTTACCCGATAGTTTAAATAAAAATAATTCGCTGCCTCAGAGATCGTAATTATAACATATAGTTCCAGCCAGCCAGCTAGTGAGGTAGCCAGCCAACCAGTTAGGAAGGCAGGCATCCAGCAAGCCAGCCAGTAAGCCAAGACAGACACATAAAAAGAAAAGACAAAGACAGACGGACACCAACAAGCAAGCAAGCAAGCAACTAAGCAAGCAGGAAAGCAAGAAAGCCAGCCAGCTTCTTGCAGACTAAGTTGAACCAATTCTGCTTTTAGTTTCTCTGTAATTCTGTTTTTTGGTGAATTATATGACTTTTACAGATGTAACAGACAGACAGTATATCATGATGAGAAAGATCTAGAGGTAGAATTTAAGTGTGCATGAGAGAGAGAGAGAGAGAGAGAGAGAGAGAGAGAGAGAGAGAGAGAGAGAGAGGAGAGAGAGTGAGACTATTTCAACATCATGAACCTATCACCGCTATCGAGAGGTCAACACTGGTTCTCTCTCGCCAATTTGTTAATATTCACTCGCTCGAGAACAAAGTCAAGTGATTCACCTTACCAGGACTCTAAAGGGTGTGTTTACATTCCTCAGAAGCCATTTCCCCCCACACTTACCTGTAAAGAGAAAAGAAGAAGTTATTAGAAAGCGTAGGGACCAGGTGTGTGATTACTATTTGTGTAACAAAGAGAAGAATAGTTTTACAATCGTACTGCCCAGTATCTTAACCTTGCAATTAATTGTGTACCACGTCTCTACATCTACGTATGCACACACACACACACACACCCTAGCATATAACAGGTACAAATCTATCAACCAGTCCCGAAGGAAGGATGAATACCTGGGTTGGGTGTGGGCCCTCTGCCGCATCAAGGATTCGAACCCATGCAGGCCTGCCTCCGGGAGGGCACGCCCTTACTAGTGGTCGGTAACGCTAAACACTACACCAAGAGGCCCGTGTGTGTGTGTGTGTGTGTCATTACCCTGCAAGAGGCCCATAAGAAAAGGAACCTGGGGTTGAATATTAATAGATACATGTATTTCACACACACACACACACACACACAAGTTGAAGGGACGCGGGAATATTCAGGTAACCCATATCACCATCTGTAAAACAAGTAGCTATAACACGTAGTAGTGGTGGTGGTGGTAGTAGTAGTAATGGTAGTAGTAGTAACGGCACTAAATACAGCACCAACAACAGTAAAAAAAAGCAGCAACTGCAACACCCAAAAGAGCAGAAAATACTTGTAGTGTTGTATTCCTGCATTAGTAACAGCAGTGCCTATTTGACCCCTTTACCACGATGGTATGGTCCATGGCTATGAAGACCAGTCCTTTGACCTGACTCCCTCAGGTCTTCAGAGGTCGTACCTACCATCATACCCACAGTTATATGTCGTGCGCAAAGGTGGCCGGGGCACGGGCTAAGAGGCGAGTATACATTTGGCTGTGAAAATTTTGCAGTAATTTCAAGCATTTAAAAATACACATACACGTATATGACACAGGAAATCTCGTACTTTCCAGGCACAGATTTGATACACCAATGGACAGGAAAATTCTGTGGATAATCAATTGCAATATAAGACAATAAACGGTAATAAATCTTTGCTTCACCTGATAACGACGCGTTGATCTAGAATTACAATTAATTGCCGACCAATCACATTTCTCTCGTATGGCAAATTTGTAGGATTTCCCTATTATCGCCGCACTAGCAA
The DNA here is from genome assembly GCA_038088735.1 of Panulirus argus. NCBI lineage: Eukaryota > Metazoa > Arthropoda > Malacostraca > Decapoda > Palinuridae > Panulirus > Panulirus argus. The sequence continues at coordinate 3,001 of JAYMFT010153847.1, forward strand.
TAAATTCGTCTAGTAATAATTCGCACAACACTAGATTACTATCAAAACTATTGGCGAGCGAGAGGAAAAAAAATGTTCGTGCGTCTAGTATGCGTCCGGACAATGGAGTACCGACGATGCGTCGGACAACTAACCGTCGCCAAGATCGGCCGTGATGAGTTACAACAAATTCCCATTCGTTCAATTGCCGCGTTCGAACTACTTGCACTCGTTTCTCCCGCGATGAAATGCAGGTTAATTTAACATTTCCAATCAAGATTGGAATATATTAATTATATTCAAACGCCGTCTTCCTCAACTGGACGCGATAAAATGAGAAATTTGAGGCGTGCGAGGAATTATAGCGCATCTGGTATACACCAGCTTGTCCATTTAAGGACAACTTCAACCTCTTTATCATGACCGAGTCACGACCCTGTATGAACTGATGACCTGACCACTGATTTGACCCGTGAGGGCGAACTCAGAGAAAAAGCCATCATACCTAAACGCTGTTCAAGGGGTCGCGCCATCGTGCTTGAAGGGTCGTAAAGAGTCGTACTACAGGGCCGAACGAAATGTGTCGAGTCCGATCACGTTCAAACTTGCATGGTTCTAAGTTTCCCTCATAGAAATGTGGAGAATATGTTTTTTTCCGAATGAAAATTACGTGTTTTTATGAATAATCAAACCTTTACAAGTTTATTGGGAAAAGAATACATTAAATGTAGTAGATCCAATGCATAAGAATTGTATGGACAACACAGCATAACAAAATGGCAATGTTGCCATTGAGCTTCTCACAGACTTTTTAACTTATTTTTTTGTCAGGATATGTTTAGTTAAAGAACAAAATAAGGTCGGGATGACAAGTGGGCCACTCATCACCTGTTTAAATAATCATCACAACCTGTTGTAAAAACATCCAATCGTGATATATATTAATTACCATACGAAAATTTTACCGCGGCAATAATGACCAAAATAGCAAGCACTTGTTTGTTCGACATTTCTCCATTTCATGAACTACCCATCAACACAGAATATGGACCATTATTTCACCCTGCAATTGGCTTGTGATGACGACCCTAAATCCCTGCTTGTTAGTGGTAGCTCCAATCGGTGTGTAGTTACTGCCAACCCAATCGCTAATGACTGGCGAATCCCCCAATCACCCACTGCATCTGGCAATGAGACAACCGCTTCCCTCAACTCATTCACACGTACGCCTGACACAAACTCCTTTCTTCCACATGCACCGCGCCACTTCTGACCCCCTCCACACTCGTCCACCTCCCTCCACATACCCTTATAATCCCCCGATTCCATGTAATAAATGCATTTAACGTAACTCGCAAGACCACTCGAAATACAATCCAAGGGCAGTCTGTCATCCACACACCTTAATACTTTCTACCACGCATCTTAGCTCAGTCCTCCCTTTGCGCACCATGACAACCACGTCCTCCTCTCCTCCTGTTCTATAACAGGGGCTCTTTCCCCCTACCCCTACTCCTCCTCTCCCACTCCCACAGGACTTCGGGCATATTGCCACTTCACCCAACAGATGTGGTAATAAAAATCAACGGATGACATCCATATCAAGAGAATTATCAGGTAATTAAGCCAGACGTGGAATAAACAGTAAAGGACATATTTTACCAATCAATGTAATAAAGAACCAGATAAATGGTTTTAAGTTAATGATCGGCGTAGAATTCGTATCAGAAAATGATTAAAAGCATTTGGGCAAGAAATAGACAAATCAATAAAAGCTAATTACATAGACACGAAAGAATAAAATTCGTAAATAATTATATATTTTATTGGTTTATTACGCCTGAGGGCGGCAAGCCTAGTCGTATATTTAATGCCAATTCATAAATAAAGACAGAGCAAAGAGACAAGGACGACGAGGAAGACAAAGAACAAAATAAATAAATAAAGAAAACAAAGGTGTGAGGCCTGAAGAAAACGTGTCCCACAAAAAACGATGATGTAAATAAAGAAAAAAAAGCACAAGGGCCAGGCAGAGGCCGCCTCCTCTCGCTAATGAAGCCATGATCCAACTGTACAAGATATTCATGAACTTTCTCTCTAACGTCGCCCGCGGCGTTAAAAACTTCCTCACTCTTTTCTTTCCTATGAGAATATTGGAGAGATATTTTGGCCAAATTATTGTATACGGGGCTTTTGTGTGTGTGTGTGTGTGTGTGTGTTTCTTTGGTAAGGAGGTGTTTAGCGTGATGATGGGAAGGGGAAAGGAGTAATGAATAATGTGGGATAGAAAGACGAATGAAGTGGGGATTACAGGCTCAGACTTTATAAGAGACGACTGGAAATGAAGGAAGATAATATGATGAATTAGAGAAACGTAGAATGAGATAAAAACAAGATACTTCGTAAGAGAGAAATTCTTAAATAAGAAGATAAGATTTGAATTGATACAGTGATGAATAAGGGAATTATAAGAAACCTAAGAGAAATATGAATAAAGTAAGTGTGAAAAGGGACTTATAACAATGCGTCGAGGGGAGTATATGAATGTGTTGGAAAATCACGGACGAGAGGAAAGAGAAAATACGAAAGAATGAGAAAGAAAAGAGAGAATTGCAAAGGGATGATGCAAGCAGCAGTGAGTGGAGGAGAGGTGTGCTCGAGAGGGGAACCCTGCTGGAGAAGTGTTGGTGAAGTGCTGGAAGGTGAGGGAGGTGGAGGGTGTTGGTGCAGTGCTGGAGGGCGGGGGAAGAAGGTGGAGAAGTGTTGGTGCAGTGTTGGAGGGTGAGGGAAGAAGGTGGAGAAGTGTTGGTGCAGTGTTGGAGGGTGAGGGAAGAAGGTGGAGAAGTGTTGGTATAGTGTTGGAGGGTGAGTGAGGTGGAGGGTGTTGGTGTAGTGTTGGAGGCTGAGGGTGAAGGACCTCGTTGTTGTTCACCTAGAAGACGGTGGCGATAGTGGTATTGTTGGAGATGATAGTGGTGGTGCCAGTGGTGGTGGTGGTGTTAGTGCAGTTTGAGACGGTGGTAATGTTGGTGGTGGCAGTGCAGTTTGAGACGGTGGTAGTGGTGGTGGTGGCAGTGGCGGAGGTGAAGCACCAGGTCACAGGCGACAAGACAAATTGCCCTGCACGAAGGCTCGGTTATTGTTTCCAAGGGAGGAAGAACAGCGAGCGCTGTGCGTTCCTTCCATTATTACCACGCACGAGCCGGCTACCTTCTCCCAACAGGACAGACGCCTGCCCGAAATATCTTTTTCTGCACTAAATGGCTGCACTCACACACGCGCACAAGCACACACACACACACACACACACACACACACACACACACAACATTACACGTTAAAAACCTATCGTTCCGCCCGGTGGACTTGGATGGCTTCCTGAGCGCTACGTGAGTTTCGATTAAATCACTAAAACTCCTATTTTACTTGCATAACGTTTTCTTCCGATGGTGCATTTTCTCCGTAACGTGACATTTACTTTTTTCCTCTTCCCAGTGTGTCCGATCTTTCGCTTACACTTTTTTTCTGCTTTTCTTTTTTTTAAACGAAGCCTTGCATACTGGAAATCCAGGGTAGTCTTGCAGGGGCGTTTAAGTGTAGGAAACCCTCGCTTTTTTTCCCTTTTACTAACAAGTTGGCTTGAGACACCTCCCAATCCGGCTATCATAGTCTGAAAAACGGAAAAGAGAACAGGTCATGGTCATTCCCGCCTTAATATTCTGCTTCAGATTTGCGCTCTGTGCCCCGGCATACGTCTTCCTTTAGGGTGGTCAACAAAAACTCTGTATCTCCAGCTATATTCCTCATTAACGCAATCTGAATTTTCTTTTTTAACCCTCAACAAAGCGATACTTCTCAGCTTAAATGGTGCTGGAGGCCTTTAAAACATCGCCTGCCAAGGGATGCCAAGCTTTTCTTTTTTCCCGACCCGAAGTGCCATCGACATTTTTCGCTTGTGGGGTTTTGTGCATCAGGCAACATTGGTCACACTCTCGGGGAAAATATTTTCTCTGCATGAGAGCGGTATTTTCTCTCGACGCGTTCGGACAGAGAGGTAATTTAGCTGTTGCTTCGCGGAAATTAGATCGTGTGCTCTGTTTCTTACTTCGACTCCCTGCCCTGGGAGGAGTCCTTTCTGTCTTCTGTTGGGGGTGGCTCTCGCAGCGCCCAGGAAGCCGGCCACGTCCACCGGGCGGGACCACAAAGTGGGTTGTTGGTGTGTGTGTGTGTGTGTGTGTCTACCGAAAGTCCGGACCAACTGAAACTTGGGAAGGAAAACTTATATAAATTGGGTTAAGAATTTTAACCACTGGGCATAAATCCACACGAGAGCAATAAGCACGTATATATGCTGAAGAATCATACCACTGGGTAAAGGACTGATTCATTCCTCAACTTTATAACGGAGGCAAATCAGAATGAGACACACTTGAAGAAAAAAAAAACGACACAGAGGAAGGAAAAGACAGCTATAGTACCGCGTTAAGAATAGAAGGGACAACTCTACAAGCAACGAGAACAAACAGGAGTTAGTCTGGACACCAGCAGGAGAGCAAAATTAGGAAAACGCTGCAACGATTATGACAAAAGCATAAACGAGAGAAAAATGTACGAGGCAATACACTGGAAGCTATGACAACAATTACCACTAAAATTAAGCCACTGGAGAAAACTAGTCGGGGGGACTGGATATAAAGACATGAGCATCGGGAAGCGATAAAGACAATGAACCAGCCTTTATAGCAGTGAGGGGGGGAGGGGGGGGAAAGCCATTTAGTCAGTGGACACAACATTACGCGCGCTGGGGAGACAATCAGGGCTCTGGACAAGGAACATTCAGGGCTCTGGGTAGGGAAACAATCAGGGCCCTGGACAAGGAAACAATCAGGGCCCTGGATAAAAAAAAAAAAGACAATCAGGGCTCTGAGTAGGGAAACAATCAGGGCCCTGGATAAGGAGCATTTAGGGCTCTGGACAGGGAACCAATCAGGGCTCTGGAATACGAACATTCAGGGAGCCACCACCACAACAGTAAGGGATTCACGGCAACTATCGAGGCAGTTGAGACATATAGAGTAAGGGCAGCCCTCAAGCCCCTCCTCCACTTGCAGCAACTCGTTTCTCTTCTCTTTTTCTCCTCGGCCGCCGCCACCCCCAGAATGGAGACGTTCTTCGCTATCTGGGGACGTCGGGTACTTAAGGGAAATTCTTTGGCTGTTATTTGCCCCGCCAGAGGAGGTCGACACGCTCGATGCTGTTTCCTATTGCGGTGAGTCTCAGAGAGAGAGAGAAAGGGACTACCTGCGAGTACCTACGACGAGATTCTGACGTGGTGGCTGGGCCAGCGCGTAGCGCTCACAGCGAAGGAAGAGGAAGAAGGGAAGAAGCTCGAAGAAAATTGGAAATGGTGAGTAACTGTGATCCTAAAGTATTCCCAATGGAGACGATATCGCTCTGGATTCTAAAAGATGAAAAAAGATACATCACACAAGAGACAGGCACATGTGTATATCTGAATGTGTATGTATATATATTACCCCCGCAGGGCGTGCTTAATAAACACTTATAAAGCAGAGGGTCAATTGTAACTGCAGTACTAAGGCATTACACTTGATAGCACACACGTAAGTTTATATGAGGCGAAGAATGAGGGGATGTGGTCATTTCTAACACTTGGTAATTCCCGTGAACATTCATTCCTGACCGTGAGAATGCCACATGCATAGTTCCAACATGAGTATCATGACAAAAATGTGGAAAATTTCGATTCATTCATGAAAACTATGAGAGGAGCGGATCACACACACACACACACAAAACTAGCGCCGCTGTATTTAACCAGAGCTGAACAAAAATGACTAATTTCAACTCGATATAAATTCCGTATAAAAAAAAAAATTCAATTATGGCCACCGTATCACACGCGTAAACGGGCAAGTAATAACATTTTCAATTTAACCCAACAGTAGTCGCAAAAGAGTTGGTTAGGTTAGGTTAGTTGGTTATTTAGACTCTAGGCCGACCGTGTGGTTAGAGTCGTTAAAAGGGAAAACCATGAGGGTGTTTAAAACGTTCTTCAGGTGTTGAGAATAGTTCCCAGACCACATTAAGGGCTCACCAGAGGATAAACACAGTCTATGTGTCATTTATTCGGGACGGAAGAACGAACCCCTTTCACACACGGCTTGTCAGAGAGGTAACAGATGATGGTGTCGTTTGTCCAGGGAGAGAATATCTGGAACAGGAGAATCTAAAGGATCGGTAGATAATATACATACATGCACACACACACATATATATATATATATATATATATATATATATATATATATATATACATATAATAGATAAAGTCATCACTATTTCTCTCACGACAAAAGATTTCCCCTGGCCACAATTTTCACCAAAAACCTGAGAGTAAATTCTACAGAGTGTTGGAATTTATTCCACAAATCTATAACTGTAAACGTAATCAAATAAATCTTATTAAACTTGTTAAGGGCAATTGATGATTGACACGGACCCCTTCAGTTCACACGAAAAGCTTTGAAATTATGTAAGTACGCGTTCATATGAGACGTAAAGAGCCTTCCTGGAAATTTGGCTCTACATCAAACGCGGTTACTTGCTAGTTATAATAACATGAAAGCTATGATGATTTATTCGACTTACAGGTCGAGGATATTGATAGGTTTTGCTGTTAAATTATACTCGAAGACGACGAAGAAAAGGTAAGCAAGCCTCGATGTGCAGAGCAGGCGGTTCGGAAACTGTTACATGTTTAGTTCAAATGCCTCAAATGAAAATAAAAGAGTGTCCTTACCGCAAGACTGGGTAGCGATGTTGAACAAAAGATGACACGTTTTTTTTAATTTCCATCTGTTGAAAATAGAAAACTCGAGCCGCAGCCAACATTTCTTAAAAACATTTAAACTTGACTGTTAAACATTTTCCCCCCACACAAAAATTACTTAACAAAAATTAATGCAAGAAATATCTGCAAAATCCACATTCGCTGCCACAAAATTTATTCCTAAGACGTTCCAAAATGTATAAACGGTGAATGCATCAACAGGTGAATATTTCCAACAGGCGTCTTTTCCATGAAAAATACTGCACAACGGTGATTCAAAACAATACAACGCTTGAACGGAATTCATCATATTCAGTGTCCAACTCTTTCCGACACTAACTACCAATTCGGAAAACGAGATGATAGAATTATTACGACCGAAATACCAACACAATACGATAGAGTATAATGAATTGTTATACAGTAGTCTAGTACGTTTACGCCTACAATGCGTCGTACGTAGAGCAAGTGATTAAAAAAACCCTTGTAGTGTACTATGTCAGTGTCATGTACACAAACAGCAATAACTTCTCCTATAATGTCACGTCGTACAAACAGCCGGTAATAATAATCTCCACAATAACATATAATGCAAACACCTGGTTATAATAACCTCTGTTACACAATGGCTCCTACAAGCAGCTACCGCCAACAACCTTCTGTGATATAATGTGGTTGTAATAACAACAGCACTACGAAACCTACGCTAAACTTAGACAACAACACAGGTACACACACACACACACACACACACACACGCACACACATGCGCACACAAACTAACACACACAAACACACACACACACACACGATCAGATGCCCAGTTCTACTTTGTGGATCATATAATAGGAAAAAAAAATATGGGAGAATAAAACTTCAAACTTTTTTTTTTTCACAGTGGGAACCGACAAAGGTCTTGCAGGGGTGGGGGGGGGCGGTGAGTGTTACGGGCTATTACACCAGTGGTGTGAATCAAAGACATTGTGTGTGTGTGTGTGTGTGTGCGTGTGTGTGTGGGGGGGGGGATTGAGGGCGTGAGGGGAGGGTGTTCTAGGGCCCTTCTCCTGAAAGCGATCCCCGCGGAGAGAGAGAGAGAGAGAGAGAGAGAGAGAGAGAGAGAGAGGAAGGAAAACGAAGAAAAAAAAAGATTGAGGGAACAGAAAATGGTAGAGGAGAGCCGACACCCTATGCTATCTCCCAAAGCTGAAAACGGACGATAGAAACACGTAAAAGAGAAAACGTATTACGAAAAAGAAAAAAAACGAAATGACGTCACCAATACAAAAAACGACGGAAGGGGTAATGGTGCTTGCTATACGGGTGATAAATGTTGGAGGAGAAAAAAAATACCACTTTATCTCCACCAATATCTTAACCTGGGCCGCACCTCCTCTTCCTCCCTCACAGGAGACAATGTAAATGATGGGGAAAATCATGTTGGGAGCGTAAAAAAAAATGGGATTACATCGAAGATAGCTAGAGTGACGTGACCGTGAGAATGGGGACAGGTGCAGAAGATGGGGGGAGACAGAGAGAAGATGGGAGAAGGGAGAGGAGACAAGGAAGATGATGCAGCAGCAGGAGAAGAGGAACAGGCGATAAGTGGAGATGAAAGAGGAGTGAGATGTGGAAGAAGGTGGTAAGAAAGTGGAGCAGGTAATGAAGGGAGGGTAAGAGTAGTAGAAGTAGTAGTAGAATAGTAGTAGAAGTAGTAGTAGCAGCAGCAGCAGCAGCAGCAGCAGCAACAGCAGCAGTAGTAGTAGTAGAAGTAGTAGTAGTTGTGTAGTAGTACTAGTAGCAACACTAGCACTAGTAGTAGTAGTAGTAGTAGCAGTTGTGTAGTAGTAGTAGTAGTAGTAGTAGTAGTCATGGGCTTCAGTGTAGGTCGGTTGGCTTTAAGGGCGAGTCTCTCTTCACGAGTGGTGGTAGCAAAGTATAGCAAGAGGGGAGGGAGTGAGTGAGTGAGTGACTGAGGCGGGTGTGGGAGGCCACGGATGGATGAGGAGCCACAGCCTAGCAGTAGGGCATCCCCCACCAGGAGGATGAGAGGGGAAGAACACCACGAGAGGTCAGTAGGGTGGGAGTGTTTGAGTCAGGACGTCTCTGGGGCGAGAAAAGTGACGAGAGAATTAAATAAGTCTAGGAAGGCAGAGAGGGACAAGGGAATTAATAAATCTAGATGGAAAGGAGCAACAGAATGGAATTAATAAGCTTAGAAGAGGAGGAGGAGGAGGAGGAGGAGGAGGAGTAGGAGGAGAAAGAGGAAGAGGAAGAAAATCTCAATAGGAAACTGATGTCAGGTGTGGAGGGCAGTTAGAGTCGAGAGGACACAGGGCGGGCGGTCGGGCGGGCGGGCCGACCGACTCACCCAGCTACAGGAAGGAGAGCCGAGGGAGAGAGACAGGAGCGAGGGACACGAGACGAGCAATGTTTAACCCTCAGGGGAAAGATGATGACGAGGGTCGGGAGGCCATCCTACAGGAGCAGCGAGAACTTAGCAATGAAAACGTCAAATATTAATTTGGTAAAAGAACAATACAGACACGAGCATTAACTTCATATATATATATATATATATATATATATATATATATATATATATAAATATATATATATATATATATATATATATATATATATATATATATATATATTAGCGCAACAACTGCGTACATGCACACTGAAAAACACATAATTTTACGCGAGTCAACAAACCCTGCAATAATCCTGGTG